>JANHFT010010204.1:11526-23531 GCA_032467955.1 Pseudoxenodon macrops | reverse complement strand
CATATGCTATGATGTAACAAAAGCCTGTAATTCAAGAAGCTTTTGGTGAAACTAATCGTTTGTTGTTTCCCAAAAATGGAAACTTTTGCCTGTATGTTGGAGGTGTGGAGTAAGTTTATATTGTTTTTTACTCCCCAAATTGAGATCTTCCATGTTTGATGGTAAGTCTTGCACTATTTTCATACACTTTCTGGGGTACATTTCTCTATTTCCATGTTTATGTGGGGGGAGGGGGTCTTGCTGAATTGTTTCATTTTCAGATGATATCTGGATATGTAGTACTTGAATGCTTCTCCATGAACTATATTGAATTCAAAACCTTTTTTTAAACTGCCTTTCTCAACAAGCAGTTAAATACCAGTGTTTCAGTATTTATATTTGGCTTTTTAGTGCTATAATATTGCCCTACCATCTTCTGTAAAACTGTTAAGGCAAACAGCACTAATGTAATAATAATAAATAATGTAAATGACAATTAGAGGAGCTACAGAGCCATTGAGCTTTCCAGTTTGCTTCTTTAAATGCCATGAACTAACAATATTGGAAGCATATACAGACGTTTACATGGTGATCTGTTCACCTACTTATAGTGGAAGCATAGTGTTCTTGTCCCTCTTTTCAATAAATGTACCTCTAGAAGAAAAGAACAGATCTCTTTGACCTATTTTATTGCTGATTTGTTGATATAGGTAATATTACTATTGTTACAGTCCTATGTCAACAAACTTGCTTTAATCATCTTTTGGCTTTAATAGGTATACAAACAATGAACTACCATCTTTATTGCTGTAATGTGTTGAGCATTATATGCTAGTAGAACCTAGTTTAATTGTTGCAGGTGGAAAATATTTACTTTTAAGTTTCCATTTTTGAATGTGTTTTGACTAAGCATACTAATAAACTACTGATGTCTGCAGCATTTACAAATGGTCCAGAATTCTCTCTCAATGTGATTTAGTATTCCAGTTTGGCAACTTTCTGACAGGCAATCCTGCTTTGGTGATGTACAAAACTGCCTCATCAACATCATTTCATACTGAACTGTGATACAGCTTAACAATGATAATAGGGACTGGCAACTCTGTTGCTAAGCAATAGTTTTAAAGCATGACATTATATGACTGCGCCTGATTTATAGTGGCAGTTGCAGCAGTCCGAGCTACTGTTGTTAGATAAATCCTAACGGTTGCAGCATCCCACTGTATCTCTGATTTTGCCATTGATTGTGTCAGACACTGGCAGTGAAATGGTGATCATATGAATGTGGGATCTGCAACCATCATAAATCCAAGTCAGTTGTCAAATGCCTAGATTGTGATCATGTAATCACAGGGACGCTGACAATAACCATGAGACCCCTTCACAAGGACATCTAATTCAGCTGATTGTCAACAAGGACTATCTGTCTGAATTCCTGTTGATTTCAGACATTTCATTCTATATTTAATACAAATGCTAAAAGATTTCTATTTTATTAACTCATTGCTGCTTACAATTTAATGTTTTTATTTTCTTCAATAAAATCAGGCATCTTAAAATTTACTAGATCCTCTGCAGTGATAAAACAGCCAAACCTTGACTTTAAAAACTAAAGCAGATACAAAGTGATCATTTAATGATTCTACACTGTATATCAATTGTGCTGGTGAGATCTCATTTCTGTATTGCTATGATTACTTCATATGATTAGTTCGTATGTTTTTGATTATGTGCCATCTAGTTTGTGTCAATACTTAGTGACCAACTACATGGATTTTTTCCAAGGTAATCTATTGCCACCTAATTCTTTAGGTCTTCTGAAGATGCATTTGCTGCTGTAGTTGAGTCCATCCATCTTGAATTGACCATCATCATCATCATGTCTACATCATCAGTATAGAATAATCACTTGCTATATAAAGCAATGCTAGGATTGAGGCAAAACAAATTACAAAATACTGGAAATTGCAGAAAAAGCTGAATGTTTATGGAAAAAGAAATCTGTTATTACACCAATTGTGATTGGACACCTCAGAGCAATATCTAAATGACCCTCTCGATATCTGGAAATATTGAATTTATCAGAACTGAACATCCTAATTTTACAAAAAAAATATCATCCTGCTCAGATCTGCCTATATTCTTAGACGCTATCTTAATAATTAACTCTTAGGTCCTTGTCTTGAATTAAGTTTTCACCAGTATTAGGCTGTCAATATAATTGTAGATTACCCACACAATAAGTCAAGGCATATACTTAATAGTCTTTCCTCCTCCTACTTTCCCTACAACAACCACCTTGTGAAATAGCCCAACTGGCCCAAAGCCAACTCTCTTGCCTAAGGCAGGACTAGAACTCAGTCTCTCAGTTTCTGAACTGGTGCCTTAACCACTAGACCAAATTAATAAATAATAAAGCAGTACCAAATAAGGAATAGAGGCATCTGCTGGAGTTTTTCAGAAAACAAAACAAAACATTCATTTTTTTATTCCATTACACTTCCTGTCAAAATAGTAATGGAGATGAATAAGTGAGCTCTTTGTTTGAGCTCAGAATAAAGTAAGCTTCAGGCAAATAGTTCATTATTTTCTATACTGCAGGAAAGTCTAACATTAGTCCATTACACATGGTTGTCATCAATTATGTTGAAACAATACAAAGCACATTTGCAATGCAGTAGCAGCCTAAAGGCTTCTCTATGTACTTACACATTACTTTTTCCCAACAGAAGAGAAGGAAATTGATCACAAGGCAGGGAAAGCATCTGAAAACACTCCCTTTTGGTATGGCAGCCAATTACTGTATAGGAGTTTGATCACCTTTGTCTTTTATTCTCAATCTCTCTGAATACCTGGTGCCTCTATGCATGCCTTTCCACCCCCACCCCCAAAGGCCTGAGAAGTACAATCCACACACAGCTATGTCTTTGCAGACAATGACTCCAAATTCCACTCTGGTCTTTCATTACTACTTAGTGCTTACATAGACCATAATTTAGGTAATCAAGTATAAATATTTTCTCAGGATTGCAGTCCTGTAAGATACTATTATTCCAATCCTGCAACTATGTATGGAGATATATGTACGTGCATAGGATGGAAGTGACACTAAGGCAGGGGTTTCAAACTTGTGGCCTATAGACTGGATGCGTCACGCGCTGGCCATGCCCACCCCTGGTTTAGCAAAGGGGAAAAAAGTCACAATACATCATGTGGCAACAATGTGCCGCTGCAAGTTTGACATCCCTGCGTTAAGGTATTAGTGATTAGCTTGTTAGCTTTGTGTGAAACCTCAAATAATGCTTTACAACTTTAAGACCAAGTGGATTTCAACTCCCAGAATTGGCTAGCTGGAGAATTCTGGGAGTTGAAGTTCACCTGTCTAAAAGTTGCTATGGTTGAGAAACCCTGGGTTAGCCAAACCTTTTTAGAAGTGCTCTTTTATTGTGGCTTTTGCTTGTGGACACCACACTGGAATCACTCTCCTGCATTAAAGCAACTAATTTACTGACTTTGCATGCCCAGGAGATACTCCTCTTGACACTAAGCAGGTGAAGAAGGTGAAGCAAGCTTCTTTTGACACTCTAACTGGGGGCACAGAGGCTGTGCAACTTGCTTTTCTAGGTGATAATGCCTCCTCCTTACTCCAGCTACAAGTAGTCCTCGACTTACAACCACAACTGAACCCAAAATTTCTGTTGTTAAAGTGAGACATTATACAACCATTTTATGACCTTGCTTGCCACTTTTGTTAAGTGAATCCCTGCAGTTTAGGTTAGTAACATGGTTGTTAAGTGAATCTGGCTTGCCCTTTGACTTTGCTTAAAGAGCTGCAGTAGAGCAGTGGTTAAGAGTGCAGTACTGCAGGCTACCTCTGTTGACTGCTGGCTGCCAGCAATTTGGCAGTTCAAATCTCACCAGGCTCAAGGTTGACCCAGCCTCCCATCCTTCCAAGGTGGGTAAAATGAGGACTCAGATTGTTGCGGGCAATAGGCTGACTCTGTAAAAAGAGTGTTTGAATTTTGATCATGCGACTATGGGGATGCTGCAATGGCTGTAAGTGTGAAAAACAGTCATAAGTCATTTTTTTTCCAGTGCCATTATAACTTTAAATGTCACTAAATGAACTGTTGTAAGTCGAGGACCACTTGTATACAAACCATCAAAATATACTTGGGATAGGAGGTCATAGTCGCTACTGAAACCGCTAGTTTAGCAAAGTAACAGAGACTACAGTACTGGGGGTTGGGAGGAGTGTTAGATTTGGCAGGTCCCTTTTAACAGATTGTAAGCCTGCTGCAAAAACATTATGATTATTATAGCACCTGGGTCATAATGAGGGAGGTGAAATGAATTTACATGCATCACACCAAAAGAAGAGCAAGTTTGTTTTCTCGTCTCCCACTATACAGATTCAACTGTTTTTTTTTCTGTTTGTGAGAGACTGGGTGTATTATTGTGGGACCAAATATTCTGCGCAGCATAGCTTAGCAGTGAAATCCTGTAAAAATGTTCACACTTCCCAGAGCTCTTTGAGACTTACTGCCAAGTAAGCACATATTAAATGACAGGCTAAGTAGCAGAATACACATAGTGCTTGCAGTTGTGAATAGTTCAGACTTGGTTAAAGAATTGTTCCTTCCAATCAATCTGGAAGTAGTGATCCAGCAAAGGAAAGATTCAATTTCTATATTTATTGCTGAAACACCTACAGCAGCCATTTTCATAAATATGCACCATTCCCCATAGAGACTACTATACAAATATATTGGATTATGCAATTCGACATGCACACAGTCATTTGTCTGGATTTACAGCAGATGTGTCAAACTCACGGGCCGAAGCCAGATGCGTCACATGCTGGCCCCGCCCCTGCCCGGTTTGCGGGGGGGGAGGAGTCCCAATACATCACGTGACGCTGCCGTGATGACACGAGTTTGACACCCCTGATTTAGAGTATCCATACTGCATGTAGAGCTATGCGTGAATTTTACTGAAATAACATATTGCCCTCTCTATGAATAGAAGGACTGAAATGTATGGAAAGTAGTATTGCTTGGGCATCGATGGCACGACTGCCATTTTAACAGATGGTGCAAAAAGCTCTGCCTATGGAATAGAAGGTAAATCTACAGAATCTGAAGTAGATTTAACAGAACAACACATATATTCCCAACTGCAATCTACTTTCTTTCTTAAGTCTTTATTTTCTCCAAAGAACTAAATGGAAGCCTTCAGGAATCAAGCACTTCCTATCAAGCATAATTCTACCCTTTCATGTGCATATCCCCATCCAAGCCACTCTTTTTAATGAAAAAAAATCATCTATCCTGAAAATATATTTTTCTCAAGAAGCAAAAAAATACCATGCAGTAGTCTTTAACCTTCATGAAACTAGTGCTTTTATGAAACGAGATCATTCCCAAGCAGCAGACTGTGGAAAACAATTATTACACTGCTATATTTTAAAACAGCTCATCTTTTTATTTCTGTTCACTACAGAGATTCCACCCAAAACATGATAGCAGCACCTTGTCCTTATTGCCACTTACTTTTAGATCAATTTGCTACAGGCCAATCATTAAACTACATCAAGCTTTTGGGAGCTTTGGGAGAAAATGGCACTTTGTTTTTTTGGTGCTTTCAAGATAGGGTTGACTCCTGGCAACTGCATGGACCAATCCCTGCAATTTTCTTGGCAAGGTCTTTTGGAAGTGGTTTGTCCTTGCCCTCCTACTTCCTAGGAGGGAGGGACTGGCCCAAGGTCACGCAGGCTGGCTTCATGCCTAAGGTGGGATAGAACTCACGGACTCCTGGTTTCTAGCCTGATGCCTTAACCACTACACAAAGCTAGTTCACAATTTAAATTATAATAAATAACATTAGTTCCACCAATACTATGATCACTCAAGATCATATGAATAATTTTCCCAAAAATATTTTTTATCAATTTTATTGAAATTAGTAACTAATTGAAGAACTTTCTGATTGATTCTACTACCCAACATTTGTAGTATCCTGTCTATAAAGCAAAAAATATGCCATCCGACAGCTGTCTTGCCCTTAAAACATGCCCTTAAAATTATGCCATCATTTAAAAAGCTGTTTTTCTTTGCATGGAGGCTTTTCATGCTACCTACTTGTATTAGAGTAATTAATTACACACTGTGGTTGGAACTAATTGGAGTTCACATAAGGGTTTAGTATAAAGTTTCTCACCCTTAGTAACTTTTGAGATGCGCGGACTTCCAATTCCCAGAATTCTACTGGCTGGGAAATTTTGGCATGCAGGCTAGGGAACTCTGGGAGTTGAAGTCCACACATCTTAAAAGTTGCTGAGATTGTGAAACTCTGTTCGGGAGAATTAAGTTCCAGGCAACTATCTAAAATATGTGTCTTTAACAGCAGCCAGAGACATTTTGCTGCCTCCAACAATTGCAGAATTGTTAAGAAATGCAGAGGCCGCCGGGGGTCCACATTTAGGCTGTGTGAAGCTTCTGCAATATTGAGATTTAGAGTCTAACATCCTTTCCATTATTCCAAAAGAGCGTGAGCTGCCCTCTCATATACAGAGTGACTTTTTGCAACTCTTTAAGAAATCTGCTAACCCCAAAAAACAGCTGAATTTACTCTTGCAGCTGGGGCATTGGTACGTGAGTGGATATTGGAGTAAGATACTCTCAGCTAAGGATAGAGGTGAAAGCAAAGAAGAGCTTCCTTCCCCCCCCCTCAACATCAGGTTTAATTCAATTAAGGAAAGGCAGCACATTTAATTAATTAGTGCTGCCTTTTCTTTTTCACTAGATTTCCTGCCTCAGGTTGCAGCCTTTTTTGCAGGCCTTGGCTGAGGTAACTTGTGGGGGAGTGGCCTGTCATTCCTGCTCTCTTCCTGGGAGCCAAATCTCTTCATTTTAGTGTATCAGAAAGGCACAAGGATCATTCCCTGCATTGGGGTGGGAATTCAGTAATAACTTATGAAATTGTGATTGTTTCCTTCTCTCTGATCGCCAGGCAGCCCCCTCAGCAATCGGGAGTGTCTGTCATTCATGATGAGTGAGGGGAAAATATGGACTTGTGCTACAGAAAGTAAACAGAGAGGAGTTTTCATTTCTCCCTCCTCCCTATGGTGACTATTGTGTTTGGGGGCAGTTGCAGCCCAGCAATTGGATTCTTTTTAAAAAAAAGGTGTGTCTGTGTGTGATTGGGAGGGATGGGGTGTGTGTTATAAAAGAGATGCCTGCAGTTCCAAGGTTTCATCAATAGGTGGTAGGCTTGCCTCCTTTCCCAATGTGCCGCCCCCCCCCTCCTTCTAAAGCTCCAAGCTTAGGGACCCAGCTTCATATTTTCCCCTTATTTGGAGAGCTTCATTTCTTTTGGTTTTTAAAATAACTAGACAGACCCTCCCCAGGGGCCTGGGGGTTGGAGATGTAGCAGTGGGCAAGAAGGCAAGACTGAAGGGCGTCCACAGAAGAAAGAGGCACAATCAAATTGTGTGTGTACATACAAAATGTATGTACAAAATGTATGTACAAAATGTATGTACAAAATGTAGGGGATATTTTTAACAGCTATGATGGGGAGGGGATGGTGTGCATGAAGGGTGGGTCAAAGATGGTGAGCTAGTCCTCAAATTTCAAGACAGGAAAAATAATTTCCACATTTCTCGTCAATTTAACATGGAATAACTCACAGCTTCTGATTCTGTATTTAATACCATGTTAGGAATCTCCGTTTCCCTTATAAGCATAAAATAGAAGGGTGAGGGAAATGGCTGTGCTGAGAATGCATTGCTTTATTTTTAATTTCCAGGCATGTGGACATAACAATGTAGCTTATGGGTATTAAAAAGCAACTGATAGCCTTGAAAAATAACATTCCCTAGGGAGAAATGATTAAGAATTCTACATTTTTTTCCTGCCACAGATAAAGCCAAAGGACTATTTACACAAACATTCTGAACCTATGATAGCCTTGATTTAAAGTTTCCCAAAGCGACTTTCTCTCACACTACAATGAGGTTGCTTGGTATATAAAAACTGACTGCTGCCTTATCCATTTTAGGTGGGTTAGCTTGGTTCAGTTTCTTGAGCCACTGTGTGGTATTTCTCAAAGCCGAAACATGATATGGCTTACCTTTACCTACGATAGAATGGCGGAACAGTGATTAAAATTGCAGGAATGATGAACCCTAAAGTTATTTCAGGAGAGTGCCTCAAAAGACAAAGTTAGGATGTCAGGGAGGATCCATTACAGAGCACCTACATGATTCCATAAGTCTTGGATCATCTCTGTTCAGGTTTTGCAATGCAATTCTGCCCATATTCATGGCAGGTGGATTACCTAGAATGAATTGGGGTCTTGTTTCGGGAACAAAAGAAGTCACAGGGTACCCCTTTCATCTTCTCCCCAAAGCATAATGGTATAGAAAGTCAGACCCACCTTTCTTATTACATTTTAATCTGACTTTATCTTCAGCCAATTCAGAGCAGCACGTAGGGTCTGCCTTACCGTTTGGTTTTTAGAGCTACCTGAGAGGTAGCAACTGATCAGAGGCACCTAATCAGCTTCCTGTCTGAATGGGGATTTGAATTATGGCTTCAGTGATCTAAGCAAAGACTTCTTAAGCCTGCTTCTCCCGAATGTTGGCTGGGGATTCTGGAAGCTGTCACTCCGATAGTTCTGGAAGGCACCAAATAGGGAAAACTACTTTACCTCACAATGACACTTTGTCTCCTCTCTCTTGGAGGGAGGGAGGGGAGAGAGAGAGAATAAAAGATAAGAATGTATCCAAACTGCCAGGATGTTCACCAGAAGGTATCATCAAAGACTTTTGTGCAGATGATCCAGTTTTTGTCACTCAGTTAAATTTCTCAGGCCTATTAATGTGGTCAATAAAGCTTTACCTCACCACAAATAACCAAAATGGAGGGTGGATCCATTCTATTCCTGAAGAGCGACAGCAAAAAATTAGGATGTCCTGGATAATATAATTCAGAGTGGACTAGAGATACCATGTTCATTAGGATTAGCAAGAATTATCATTCAATGTATGCAAGGCTTGGGATATGGACTTCCTTGAAATAATTTAACGTAGCTGGACTGATTAGATTTCTTGAGTTTTAAGGTCTCAACCCAGCTAACTATGAAATTCATTTCTTTCTAATTGGGGTGTGGGCATGAAGGGGACTGGGGATAATCTCTATCAATCTCTAAGGGTACCTGGCTATGTCACTTAGGGCTAGTGGTGTTCAAAAGACTTAATGGACCCTTTTAAAATGTGCCACCTTCCAAGTACATAGGTACTACTGTTTCCACAATTCTCAGCCATCATTCACTAATGGGACCTAGTAGGATTTGATTTTGAATACATACATACGCAGCAGAGCCACTGATTTTCCTTGTATGGTAACTTGAATATGGCATTTGGAGAACTGGAAAAAGTAAGGACCAACTTGTCCATAAGTACAGGCTCTAAATGATAGGCGTTCATATCTCATGCCACACATAAAACACTTCATTTTTTTCTTTCTTACCCCACATGCTTTAGGTACATTTGCTAATGTGCATTAGGATTTTCACTTGGCTGTTCAAACTTTTCAAGTTTGCTGGAATTATGGCTTCTTGGATTCTGAGCAATGTTTACTGGCTGTTTATGAATTTTGGTCCCTCAGCCTATCCTTGTTAGGGGTTGTTATGAGGGTAAGAAAGATAAAGAATTTCTCAAATGGTATAGCAAGATGTTCAGAGTGTGAATTTGCTTTGAAATATGTTCCTCACCCTTCTCTTCACCGTCTCCACACATTTGTAGCTGACCCTGGATAAGTGGCACTTTGTGGCTAATACTGTGATATTGTGGGTGACATTTCTTCAGTGTCAAGAAATTTTCTCAAGAGAATATATGATTGCCTATGTACGGCTATATAAGAAAAAGCAACCAGAAATTTGGGCTTTATGCCATGCAATCAAGCACGATGGACACATATGACAAATAAGTTTAGTTTGATATATTTTAACACTCCTTTTTTGTAGTCTGGAATGATTAAAAACTATTCCAAGTATTTATTTCTCTTATCTGGAAAACCTAAGGGTTCCATCAAGGACAGTGGAGATTTGCAATAGACAGTACTGACCCAGGAAGACACAATCCTTTAGGGAACTATCTGCAAGCTCAGATGGACAGGAGTACAGTTTCAACTGAATTTTGGGAGAAGAGTTTCTTGGCAGATGGCATCCAAGCCAAGGCTATGGTGATAGTGGTGGGACAGCTATTTTCATTTTACTTGTTCAGCATCCACATCTTTTTAGCTTTGCCTGATTTCAAAGCCACGCTTATCCAGTGGAGTAGAAATTGCAACCTCCCCTGCCGATTGCTAACTTTGTTGAGCAATATTCTCAGCTACTAATTCAGAGAGCAATCTTGCAACCGCATTACAACAATTACAGGCTTCCAAACTCCCAGCTAGTCTTCCTGACTTGTTTTTCTAAACAGATACACATACAGTTCCAGGCTGGCTCTACATGACCAGAAGAGAATCTTTGATTTATCAGGGAATGTGTGCGTAATCATCTGATTAACCATATCTTCCTGTCAAGTGGCTGCGGCAATTGTGACATGCCACCACATTCAGCAGGAGACTCAATATGTGGGTTTGACCACAAAGTCCTGACTTAGTCTAACGTGATCTTCTAGCCCCTTGGCAAAATGGTACAGTTGGAACAGTGTGTGCAAGAACTTTTACATCGCCATGGTCATGAATGAACACTTTCCAAGGCTTACATTCGCCCCTAAAGAGGGGGAAAGACATCTGCCAATGTGCATTTATATAAAGTTCTGGGATCCTGCTGTCTCCAGTAGGGACCATACAACTGCGCACAGAATGTCAAGGAAGAGAGGCAATATAGCTCCAATCTTTCAACTTTTAAGTTAGAAGCTGGAATCGCTTCTTATACCCCCCCCTTTCCACATTCACTCTTCCCAGAGCTCCCGCATCCTCTCTGCCTAGAGATGCTAGTTATTCCACTGTCCCCTCATTACCATCTCTCTCCTTCCTTCCTTCCTTCCCTTCCTTCCTTCCTTCGTCCCCTGCTCCGTTTGGATTCCCGTCTCTTTTTTCTGGCCGGCCCGCGTTCGCCCCATCCTTTCCCTTCGCTCCGCCACCCAGTCCCTCTGCCTCTCTGGCCCCTGGGCCATTCTGCTTCTCGCCCTCCTCCGTCCATCCCTGCTCCGCTTCCTCTCCCCGCGCCGTCTGCCTTGCTTGCTCCATCCCCAACTTTGCGGCGATCCCCCTCGTCCCTCCCGCCCTTCCCCGTCCTCCGTCCCGTGGTCCCTCCTCACCTCTTCGGATCGACGGATCCTCAGGGATTGTGGCGTAGCCGTCTGCCCCGCCGCCACGGACGGATGGAGGAGCGGACGGACGGTACGTCTCGGGCCGGAGTTCGGCACGGAATGGCCGAGCGATGGGGGGTGGTGGCGGGAGGACACCGGCCGGGCGGGCGCCTCAGCAAGCCTTAATTGGTAAAGAGCAGAGTCGGCAGGAGGAAAGAGAGAGCAGGGAGGGGGCGACGGCAACAAATGGAGGGAGTCGCAGGGAGGAGGGAGACAGACGCCGCCCCCGGGATGAGCTCAGAGCAAGACAAATC
This sequence comes from Pseudoxenodon macrops, assembly GCA_032467955.1. NCBI lineage: Eukaryota > Metazoa > Chordata > Lepidosauria > Squamata > Pseudoxenodontidae > Pseudoxenodon > Pseudoxenodon macrops. Next base: position 11,912 of record JANHFT010010204.1, on the reverse strand, counting down.
CGGGGTAGAAAACCTCCCTCCCGTAGAGGTGCGGCCCCTGATCCGAAGTAATGAGGGGCGGGGAGTTGCGACAATCTTTCCAGGAGGCGCCACCTCCAATGAGAGACTGGACAAGTCAGTAAATTAACCACAGCTCCACCCAGGACAGACTTCACAGGAACTGGGGATAGGCGGGATGGTGGGGGATAGCAAAGGCCACACCAGGTAAGGTGGCCACCTCCAGTTTATGGTTTTCTGAATGCTCCTGAAAGGCCAGAAGAGCATAAAAGTTCAGATCCTGGGGCAGGAACTGCAAGGAACTGGTCAGGTCTTGAACAGACCAGCTCCCTTCATTTCAACCAAGCTTGCATGGGACAACTGCTCTGTGGATGTGAACCCGACCCATG
>JANHFT010010203.1:5511-33123 GCA_032467955.1 Pseudoxenodon macrops | reverse complement strand
TCCCTGGCCCAAGGAGCAGGCCCCCCATACCTTCTGTGCACCTTGTTTTTTTGCAAAAACGAGCCCATTTTTGCAAGAAATGGAGTGTGTAGAGGGTTTGGGAAGCCTGCAGTGCTTCTGTGGGCTGGGGAAGGCAAAAACAACCCTGTTTTTGTGAAAAATGACCTGTTTTCCGAAAAAATGGGATGCAGGGGCAGGGCTTCAGGAGGCCAAAATTGCTGTATTCGGTGTATAAGGCACACCAACATTTCCTCCCTCTGTTGGGGGGGGGAGGGGAAGGTGTGTCTTATACTCCAAAAAATGTGATACTTTTGTCTAAAATGGAAGAAAACTATCTTGTCAATTTTTAGCCTCTGCCAAAGTGTGATCAGAGTGATCCAAGAAACTAAAAGAAAAAAGAACCACTTCTTAAACCTAAAACAATCTACCAAACCAGATACGTTTGTTGGCCTGATTTTGAAGCTATTTTTAAAAGTTGTTTCATTCCCTTTGATATAGCATATGTGAAAATAGGCTGATTTAAAATATGTAACTAAAATAGATTGGTTTAAATCCCATTTGTGTGGCCATATCCAATGGCCTAAGTGTTTACCCATTCTGGAAGCACTTGAAGGAAAAAAGAGAAGTAGACATATACCCATTTTCTCATTTTCCTTTCCAACCTGATGGTTTTTATATTAAAAAATTATAAGTTACTATTTTTAAATATGAAAATAAACATTTTTCACATCTATTGAAATGTTTGAGAAACTCTCCGTAAAACTTAATTTTTTGTTTTGCTTTTCATCATACAATACTGATTGCAAGAATCAAAGCAAACAAGATATTATGTCAACAGGACTTATGGAAACACTATTCTGACAGCATTATTATATTACTTATATTATGGGCTTATGGTTAAAATCTGAAAAATTAAATTTCAATTCTTTCTACATGCGACTGAACTTGTATAAACTATAGCAAGGTAACAATGGACTTTCTGTACTATATTTTATAGAACAAATAGTTAATTCTTTCCTTTTGGGAAAATTATACTTGGTTTATTAATACCAAATATTAACTAAATAAACTTTAAAATCTACTGAGTTCTATTCTATAACACAATACCTGATTCACAGCTAACAAAAATGAATCCTTCACTTTTTCTATTATCTCAAAATTAGTCTGAAAAAAACAAAACAAAACAAAACTTGCAATTCACTTTTAATTAGTTCTACTTTTCATCCCACAACTGTATTTGGGATGATATGGGCAAGCCTTTTTTGATCCAGTCCAATAATGGTATTAAATGAAATCAGACCATTTTTAAAAAGAAGAAACAAATCAGAGACAAAAGGAAAAATTCAGCCTCATTTACAAAGATGCTGCTCCCCATTTCACCAGTGTCCTGTCATTTACCATCACCTCAAGAGTACCTGATCAAAAAAGATCAGGAAAGCAATTTCAAGACTTATGATTCTGTATAAAGACTTCCTATGGATGTGTGGCACAATACCTAAATTTCATCAGATGCCCTTTGAAGTATTAATTGTTTGATCTACTTGTTCATCTGCTGGTTAATGCATCAACCTACAATGTGGCAAACTGTGAGTTCTAGTCCCACCTTAGCCATGAAAGCTATCTGGGTGACTTTGGGCCAGTCACTCTCAGCACAACTCATCCCACAGGATTGTTTTTGTGGGCAAATAAGAGGAAGGTATGTTGGATGTTTGTTGCCTTGAGTTTTTTATAAAAACAATAAGGTGGGATACAAACAAATAATAAATTACATTAATTTCAATAGCCTTTTTTAATGCTTGTGTTTTTCACTTAAGAGTAGATAAAAGGTAGAAATGGATTTTCTTCTAGAACTCGGAATGGTCTGTGGATTGGCAAATACAGGTCAGTTACATAAAAGCTATGTCACCAATTTTCTTCTTTAGCCAAAAATATCTAACTCAACATGAAAAAGATTGGAACTGAAGAACAGATTTTAATGTAGAAAAGTAATAGATTTTTAGCTTTGGCCTATATAAAATTCCTAAATTCATCATCTTTTAATTCTAAATGTATAGTTTACACTTTGCTTTAGTTGATAGATTTTAGGTATCCAATCAAGATGAAAATGAGCTTTACGTACTTTGGCTTCATCCTATTATTGCTAAATATTTGTGGATTGCTATTTTTGACAATGCATTCCCCATTATCAAAATGAAGAAAAACTATTGCTATAGCTAATCTTTAACAACTTATTTTATCTTCCCCTTTGATATTAATAGCTAGCCACAACTTCACTATCTACATAATTTCTTGCACAGCAACAACTAATTTTGAATTTAATATTCTGTAATATTCAAAGCTCCTTTTCCGGATCACATTTTACATTAATGAATATTATTTCTCATTGTTATTTGCTATTTTTCCTCCTATTGCAAAGCCCAATCATAATCCCTAGGTTATTTAAATCTATTAATGCTCTTGAGCACTACTAAAATGCTAATAATTTTTCTTCTGTCTTCAATACAGCTATGAAAACAAAGCTAAATAAAAACTATAAATCTCTCGAGGAATCTATGGCTTGGAGAAAATATTTTCTAGATCAATCTTGCATTCAATCTCAGATTGCCTTGATCTAGATGCCTAGAAGACGAATCTAGATTGGAAGAGTTTTAGGCTATTTGCGAACGCTCAAGAAATCAAAACCTACACTCAAATCTTAAGTAGATTAATTTTTTTGGAATGGAGGGTGGTAGTGTAGTTTTACCTTTTTGCAGGTGTTATTCCTTATAACTGCAAAGACCATAGGTAGCATCACACTGCTGTGCAAAAAAAAAAAGCTAGGAAACGAAGAGAAACAGTAAATGATGTTTAAGATAAGTTGTCTTGTTCAAATGACTCATATATATATATACACAACTGGCCATTTAGACTAGCACTGCAATCATAAAATGCTAAGTCATGCTCAGCACATTCCAAACAACTGGATCCAAGCAAGATCTTCTTAGATTTAGGATCCGAAACCCAGGGATTAAGAAGGGAAGCCACCAAACCCAAAACTTGGGTGCAATACAACAGTAGGTTGGTCTGCTTTTTGATTTTTGGCTTGGTTGAAGGAAGCCATCATTTAAAACGGGCAGTAATGCGGGCACAGCTCATTGGAGAAGCCATGGCTTAGGAAGCTCAAAAAAGGTCGAGCAGCTTCTGGTTCGGCCCGTTTGGCTACCTTTAATAGCAAGCAAACACACCTTAATTAGTTCTTTCTCAAGAGGCACACTGGTTCTGCCTTAACAGCCCTTGGCCACTGTAGTTTTATCAATACCTAATAATAATAATACCAGAATAAGCCTGGTCATGAATGCATTTGTCCAGCATCCCCCCACTTTAAATGGCACAGTCTAGTCTACCGCCTCAGAATTGGTGCCCGTTCTTCCCGCCTCTAAGCACTGAGGGAAGAGCGGAGGGGGGGGGCGAAGGCGTCCACCCTCCCTCTTGAAGTAGAGCGGGTGGAAGCGCTTCAGGATGGGATGGAAGGGAGCATTATCCTTCACGGCGCTGATCGGGGAAGGGGGCACGCACCGGCCTCCCTCCATCCGGCGGACGAACAAGCGTCTCCCTATAACGGGAATTTCGGGGGTCGGAAGGGAAGGGGAGTCCATTGGGGAAGGAAAAAAACAGCGGCGAGCAAAGCAAAGATTAGGGGGGGGAAGGGAAGAAGGCGCCACTTCCAACACCACCAAGGCAACAGCTCCCCCCCCCCCCCCGCTCCCCGCAGGCCGACGCGGCTCCTCCCCTTCCTTTCCTTTCTACCCTCCCTCAGTAGCGCAAAAGCTCCTCACCTGCGCGCAAACGCTCCCCCTTCGAACGCCGGCCTTTTGACCCACCCCCCTTGCCGCTGACGAGCTCGCCCGTCACTCACCGGTCCAAGCGGCGCGCCGATTGGGCCGAGCCGCCCGCCTCGTCAGCTCGCGCGCTCCCTTTGCAAAGCCCCAACCGCCTCCCTCCGGCCCGCCTCTTTTCCCCTCAAAACTCAACGCAACTTTGCTCAGCAGCTTTGCTCCGCCTCCTTTTCCACTGTCCCCTTTACGCCTCTCCATCCAGGCGCCTGGCTTATTGGGCGCGAGAGCTGCGTGTCATCCAGAGGGCCCGCTCTCATTGGCTGGAAGAAAAATAAATAAAAAGACAAGCCGGTCGTCGTTTGCGTTTTGTCTGCGGAGCCGACCCGCCTTTCTCTTTTGGAAGAAGTTTGAGAGATGTTCCCTGAGGAAACAGCTTGTTCGAATACTCGACCGCTGAATTCATGCAAACTACCTCTAAACATTGGTTCACAAACCCCAAGAACGAAGCCCAAACAAACAATATGGTTTAGAACCTTTTATGAGCCAAAATACCAAATACTTGGTGCACTAAATGTCTGTGGAGATTCTCAAGTCTTCCAGGTCTCGAAGGTGTTTTTTCTAGAGGCAACTGGACTTTGCTTTATGACAGTTGGAGCATCCAACAGTCGGCTTCATCACCGTTTGCGTTTCTTTGTGATGGAGTTGACAGTCCCAGTGGTGGTTGCTAAGTGAGGACCATTGTACAATGTACTTTACAATGATAATGCTAGGTATACGGATATATAATTTCTCATCGCACAAGTGCAGCTCAGTGCAACGTATTGGATCAAATGGTTAGTGCTTTTATTATGGAAGTGAATGAACATTCCAGTACTCTTTATCACTAATATTCAGATAAATGTTACAATCTCACAAAACCCCAATAACATATATTGAGCTAAAATATCAATTATGTTCTTTGACTTGTTTTAAGAAAGGTACACAATGCAATTTGTGACAAAACATTTTTATTTTTCAAAATTATACTGAATTTTTTTCACACAATTTACACAGACGTTTTGAAATGTATCTTTCCCATATATTTATTTTTCCCTCTTGGCAACTTCAAAAAAAAACTGTTAACACCTCAAAATTTGGTTGCTTTTCCATTGTTAATCTCTTGTATTTAGTACTCACAGAAGTAAATTAACTTTAGATCAAGATCCCATCAGTGAAATCTGATTTATAATTTAACTGTAAACTATAACTATCTTTTTGTAAATCATTAAACTGCAGTGCACTTGTAAGGATACTTCAATGGAGATTATAACTATTAACCATTTTTTGTACAAAAAAATGCTATGTCACATTCAACAATAGATATTTGCTTTTTAAATATCAGTTATTCAAGATTTTAAAAATAGTAAAATCCATGTTGTCATTTTGCTTTGTTAGGATATTATTTGCTCAGATAAAACAGGCTTTGGTTCAACATTTGTTTCATTTACTGGTTATATTTGCTGCAGCAGAATAAAGCAGGGGTCCCAAAGCCCCGGTTACTTCTGGTATAAAGTAATATGTAAAATAATTACATTTGAATGTTACATTTGAATACCGATACTGATTATTGTAGTAGATAACGCAAGAAGCTATATACATATATTTTTATACTTTATACAATGTATGGTAATCCTACTTATTTTCAGCACAGTACATGAATAAACAGTACATGAGCAGCATGGAGAATTGACAATCTATATAGTTCATGTTATAATGACTAAATAATTTAAGGAAGAATGGCCTAGCCTTTAGGATAAAAATAAATTTCAATAATTCAATCACTTTCCTTGAAATTGAACTGTAATTTATACTAATACATTTGAAATAAATGGCAATGATTTAGTGAAACTTGTTAGTATTTGATAGCAATGAAAGAGAAAATATGTTGAAATAATTACAATTATTAATAAATATTCCTGTCTTGATTATATTGAAAAAACAACTTAGTGGTATATATGAAATTTGTAATAAATCAATGTTTCTGTTGCACCAATACAACTGAATTTTCTTCTTTAGATTTAAGATGAAAAATCCTTCAAGTGCATATTCATTTAGGAATAAACTCTGGAATTTTAGGAATAAACACTGGGATTTTAGGAATAAACTCTTGAGATGGGCTTTCAAATTATGAATGTTGCCACAATAGGAAATTGCTGCAGAAGTTATTACTCTAAACAGAAAGTATAAAAAAGAGGTTATGAAATATATTGATAATTGTGACCTTATTTGGAAAAATGCAGTTTTATAGCTGCAAAGAAAGGAAAAGTAAGCTAACAGCAAACAGTCAATTATTTGATGCATGGAACACAACTCTTGAATTTGTATGTTATAGGTTGTAATGTTTTTCTTTCACTATTAAAAGTATGAATCATTACTACACAAACATACATGTGCACATAATACCATAATATTGACTTTTTTTATTCCTGAAATTAGTAATCTAAAATGTATTCAGCTTATTGATGCCATTTTAAATAAATGTATAGAGGTTGGGTATAATTACGTCTAGTGTAATTTTTAAATCAGTTCTTGGTGTCCTCCAATTATTTTAGAAACTGCTCTCAATATCAAAAGAAACCAGCTATTAGGCAGAGCTTATTGAAGGAAGGAAGGAAGGAAGGAAGGAAGGAAGGAAATAAATCATTGGAAGTCAGTTGGCATATCAATTCAATAATTTATTTAAAAATTTATTAATAAATTACTATTAAACACAGGCCATCCAAATTCAAAAGATATGTCTTAACACATTAACTATAGAGCAATTACCAATCCCCATTCTATGAAAATGAAGAGGAAATATGATTTGATAGATTGACACCCTAATATTTCATTACCTTAAAATCATAGTGGCTAAGATGGGCGGCAAAAATAAAAAAAGAAGCAAATACGTGTGAGAAATTAGATACTTATGTATAATCGTTTGAATCACATTGCTTTTGCAACCATGGATCCCTGAATTTATTAAACTGAATCACCTGACAATGAAACTCAGTAAGGGCCTTTGGCATAGGCGCAACTTCTTCCCATTCAGATCTACTGCTATGGTAGACCTGTACTTCATCAGTTATTTCATCAGGAGCATAATCTCCACCCAGAATGTATATTTTATCTTCTATTCCAACTGCCCCTGCATTAAAACCAGCACACTCAAAAGAGCCTTCTCCTTTCCAGATACAGGTTTCCGGACAAAAGCTATAAACTTTGTAAGTGGAAAGATCACAAATGTATAAAGTGCAGTTCACTGGAATAGCTTTGATTAAGGTTGCATGAAAGAATTGCCCAAATTCTGCTACTAACTCAGACCACTGATCTGTTACAGCATTATATTTAAAGAAGCAATCAAGAGATGGATTAAAGGCATCGGTAATTTCAATTTCAGAACCAAGCACATATATTACACTGTGACAGGCACTTGCTTCTGGATAGTAGATGCCCCTTGGTAATGGACTCACAGATTTCCACTCTCTAGTCAGGGGATTATACGTCTCAACATCCAAAAGGCTTTTGATATCCTGAGATGCCCTTGTCTTCCCTCCTATTACATACAAACAATTTAAAGTCACAACAGACGTATGCATTGTCCTTGGCTTCTTCATGGCAGATACTAATGAGAAGCTATCATTTGCTGGGCAGTAACACCAAGTTTGATCTGTGGCATCGTGAAACCTTTCAGCAATATGAAGTCTAATAGTCCGGAAACAGTTACCTTTACACCCACCAGTTATGAATATTTTTTCACCATAACTAGATAAACTTGATCCAGGTAGATCAAATATATTTATTTTTATCAGTTCTCTCCACTGATCAGTTTTAATATTATAGCAAAATGTATGTTGATTAACTTTATTTTCTTCAGTTTTATGAACCAGTATGTATTTTTCGGTAGTTGATGGGCGGGGATCTGGGAAAAGCCCACTGAAGCTCTGTATATTTTGAATTGCTTCCTTGATTACTGCTAAGCAATTTGTGGTTTTAAGTAACTCTTCCTCAGAGTGCAAAATATCCTGCAATGTCTTTTCAGGTAACTGATGTAACCTGATCTTTTTCATCAAATGAGGAAGATATTTATGCCTTGTTTCTAAATCATGTTTCATCCACCAAATGACAGCTTTCAACACAGATTCTTCATCTGGTACGTTCAACTCATCAGCCTCTATGCATTTTTGCAGTATCTCAAAATTCATTTCCAAGAAATCATTTGATTGGAGAAGCAAGGAAAAATGGAGCTGGGCATACTCAAGTGTACGCTCAAACAGCTTGGTGGAGCCATAACTTTCAGAAATGGATAAGAGTTGCAAACAGTTAACAAGATCGATATTCTTAATTAGAAAGTCGCTGCAAGCTTTTGAAAGAAGTGAAACTTGAAGAAAGGAGGACAGCTGAAAGAACATTTCCACATTATCGTCTGTTATCTCCGTTTTTCCAGTATAAGCATAATCTAGAAAAGCTTTCACTGCCTTGGGTGTTAAATTACTTATCGTAACACTCCCACCATCTCTTTCTTTCATGTTAACTTCAAACATGGCCCTGTAATTAAAATATAGAAGATTAACATGTTTTGTCATCATCACCAATATCCATACAATTCAATCAGGAAAAAAAAAGATCTCAGAACTCAAATGAGATAATCAGTATCTCAGTATACATACATGCTGATTTTATGTAGCATAAGCATCATGTTATCTTAACAACAAAAACACAATTCTCTACAGGCATATATGGGAAGAACCTTAGAATTCAATGGGGCTTCTAAAGAGCCTGGAATAAGATTGCAGAAAATAAACAAGATACTTTTAAAATCCCTGCAATTTTTCAAGTAACTGACTAAATTATTGATTTTTATGTAACTATGCAACTATGTAATTTGTATAAGTCAGTATCAAAGAATTCTGCAATTTTAATTGCATGGGCCGATTCTATGGTTTTTACTCAACTTTAACAACATACAGTAACAAAGGAGCCAAGTTAGAAATACATTTACCTGAAAAAATCACTACATGCTGCTAGTACACAACGATGGCAGGGAATTGCTTCATCTTTTACAAGTATTTTAAAGTCAAAAAATATATTTTGAGCTCTGAAGCTTTGCAGTATGGTTAAGATTCTCTGACCATGATCTTCAGCCACCAAAGAACTGATTTTCTTGTCATGAGTTGAAATTCCATTGCAAGTTGTGGTGCGATTCGAATTATACTGATTGTCCATGGCTTCTTTGAACTTTTACTATTGACAGACATAATATACACATTATAAACATAATTATTAATTTCAAAACAAATTACTGAGAAAAAATACTAATTCATGGTCCTGATGTATTGAGGAGCGTCCCCTTATAGTAGTGTATTCACATTTTAAATAATTTAAATTAAAATATGGAAATTCTAATTTCTCTGGTAGCTAGACTTTGTCTATATTTCTAATCCAGGGATAAAATAACATAGGCAGAAAGGGGTTCAGTGCTGAAATTAGAATGCTTTGAATGCAATGAATTACATTGTACCTCACTGATACTGAAATATCTGCATTGCTTTGATTTACACCTTCCAGCCCAGAAGCATGTTGCTGGAAAGACAACAAGCAACATAATCCTATTTACTGCTATTAAGAAATAAATTCCACTGAATTCAGTGGGGCTCCTGTAATACAATTTTATTGTTTCTCTGCAAATAGCTAAATATTCTGAAAATCATCTCATTATCTGATTTTAGCCAGAATAGAAAATGAGTAGAAACTACTAGATAGAAAAAAACAAGAAATAGAAAAATGGAATTACACTGGTTCCTGTAGTTTTGCAGTAAGCTGAAAAGAAAAAAATAGGATATAAACACTTAAAAAACCAGTAGGCTCATAAGTAAACTAACGGCCACATGGTCACAAAATAATTGGTGACTGTGTTAAATGATTTCCCATTTGACTTCATGTCAGTAAAATTTGGCTTCTCATTTAAACTACAGTACATAGCTGGTAACTCTTAAATAAGGCAGCAATTATAAATCAATAACTTTGATAATCTATTCTGGATCATTAAGCAAAAAACTAAGACACTGTGTTCAAATACATATATTAAATTTTACATTCTTGTTAGCTTAGCTGTAAAAATTAATAGGAAAAACTAAATGATGACAAAGATGTAGCCCTACTCAGGTAATAGTAATAAAAGTAATAGTAAGTAATAGATATAATTTATGAATATTTCAGTTGTTCACTGCATCTTTTCTCTTTGTATTAGGAGGTCTATGATTTTATCATTTTTGCAGTTAATGTATATAAATAAAATATTTAATGAAAGGGGGAAAATTAAATCTCATTTATCAAGCAAAATCTTGCCATTAGTGAGGTATGGAAGCCACAGAAATGTGCCAGAATCTAGAATATATTATTTCCTAGGTTTCTTACTGGGACATGCAGCTAAATTAATAAAAGCTATACCTTCTGTGTTGATGACTCATACTGTAGTTATTGCAGTAAAGAACTCTCTTATGTGCTATAACAAAATAGCATAGGACTAAAAGCTTCTTTCATAAACAGCCCTATTGATCACTTATTTCCAGTCACAAATTTCTGTTAATATCCTAAGCTATAAATTCACAAAAGCTGACACTTTTAAATAATACATATTAGGGTGAATACATTAAGCATAAGAAATGTAGAGTTTGCATTTCAGAATTACAACATAAACACGCAAAATGAAATGAAAGATTTCTGCTATCCATTTCCATAACCAAAGAAACACAGTGAAAACGTAATTTAGTAATCTCACTTCTGAACTTGGTTAGAATAAGCAATTTTCAAATCTTTGTATATCCATCATTTCATGACTGGGGCTAACGATATTTTTGCAGGGATGAGAAGTTTTCCCCTACTTCTTAGCGGACATAAATAATCATCCCAATAAACCTAATAAAAATGTAGCAGTTTTAGCAATAATACCAAATATTGTTAAATACTATCCAGGCATTTTCCTTGGAATGAGCTCTATCACATTCTTCACTAGCAATTACTGCACTGAAATTGTAATTGTTAGCGGTAATATCTTTTTGAGTTTGCAGTCCTTTTCTGACTCAAATATGCCCCCTTCAGTCCCCTTCTATAACCGAAATGGATATACACCTGTCTGAATAATATTCCTTGTATCTGAAAAGTACAGCTCTTATCAAAGCTCAGGCGTAAAGTATCTCGACTTCCAGGGCGATTTCCACCCCTACATCTGCTACTTTCCGAGTACTTTAGACTGAAACACTAAAAAAAAAAAAAAGGATCCTCTCCGATATGGAGATTCTGGAAATTGTAATTCCAGCAGTTCTGGAAAGCAAACAGATTTTGGGGAGGGAAGGAGCTTTTTAATGGATTTCTCGCGTAATTCCGCTGGAAATAAGGGCAGCTTTACACAAATGACAAATACAAGTGCTATTTCATTGGTGTCACTATGCAGTTTTGGCATGGTTTTCAAAAGCGATTCGCCATTGCCCCCTTTCTAGGGCCAAAGAGTGACTGGCACAAGGTGACCCAAAGCGTGTGCCAGTCATGCGTAAGTGGAGAATCGAACTCGGTCCCCTAGTTTCTAGCCTAGCAGTGTGGCTAATGATATCCGCTTATCACAACACAGAGTAGTGTAATTATTTTTCTAATTTTAAGTGGACCAAGCGTCGCCTAGGACGTGAGAGAATTCATTTTTTCACATTGCAATCGAATCCCCTCAAAAAAGCATCCCTGCATCTCCTTTCCCGCCCGCGCTGCCTTTTTTTTTAAAAAACGGCTTCCACTTTCCACGCCACGCCCACCTACTTAGTTCTTTTTTGCGCATGCCCAAGTACGCGCGCATGCTCGTTGTGGCCTCTGAAGCTTTAGCGAAAAGGGCTGTTCTTTTCGTCAATCGACCCCATTTCGGAAGAGAAGGGGCTTCGTACCAATTCCGCAAGTGTAACATCCTTTGCGAGAACGAATTCACCATCATTCAGAGAAGCCCATCTCCCATTCCCCCCGCCCTTTTTAAAATTCTGTCTGTATCGCGTCACTTTTACCTACCTGGAGCCTGCAAAGGAGCTGCAGAAAACATCTGTTACATCGGCCGCATAAAACCCACCTCAGTTCGTCCATTGGCTTCCTCCCTGTCAGTCAAAACAGCTGTTGCGTTGTGATTCGTACGGGCAGATGTCAATCACTGATTTAACCCCGCCTCTTCCCAATCTTCAATGAGCGCAATGCCGTTGAGCGCGAGTTTACCCTTAGGAACCCCATTAACCCTTCTGTTTCTTATTGATAAAAGTTGCCTTATTGAACGGTGGTAAAATGCTGAACAGAAGTCCGCTGTGAGAGTGGTCATCTTCAAATTTCTAGCTCTATGCACACTGCAGGGGCTTGCGGCCAGCGGTGATTGGCTAGATTTCTCCTGGGCGGCTATGCCTCGATTGGTTGGCGAATTTTGCGTTTCCGCCCTCTCTGTCTTCTGGTTCAACATCGGTTAGAGAAGCGGGGGCTGGTGGTAAGCATCGCTTAGCGCGTGATACTTCTACTCTGTCCTTTGCGCCCCCCCCCCCCCGTTGCCTTGCAAGTAAGCCTGGTTGTGATTGGGGGGAATCTCATCTGACTCACTCTGAGCAGTCCAATGATTGGCTGGGAAGAAAACTCCATTACCCAATGAGTCTAGTAGGAAGATTCTCAGTCATCCAGGTCTTGGTTATCAAAGATGCTTTTTTCCCCTCTCAAGAGGCAACTGGACTTTCTGGTTTTTCTTTGAAGACGTTTCACTTCTTATCCAAGAAGTTTCTGTACATGCACAGAACCTTCTGCGCATGTGCAGATCGTCCGTGATGACATCGAGGTGGGTGGGCGGAGCCTCCTGCCACTGCCGCTACCAGTTCTTAGATTAGGGGAGAACCGGTAGCAACCCGCTACTGGTGCGAGGTGACCAAAAGGGCTGGGATGGGGAAGAGATAGGAAACGAAAGTAGAAACTAGTTTGGCGGGGCAGGAAAGTCATGAGGTCTTTGCTTAATGACAATTCAGTCCTTACCTAATGACCACAACTGGAACTATCTTCACTAAGTAGTATGGTCATGAGATGTTTTGTATAATGATTGTTTCACTTAGTGATGGAAGTCAGGCCCCAATTAAGGTCATTAGTGAGGACAACTTGTAGCATTAAAAAAAATGTTTTCTTATGGGCAATGTTACTTCTATAATTCTATCTTCACACCTATGAAATTCTATCGTCCCAGGTCAGCTAAACTTAATTGCAACTAAATGGAAATCCACATTCAGTAAGAGGTAACTATTAGCTCTTAGCTGCTATTTACTTGAATAGAAAGAAGTGAGGAGAGATGATCTATCCATATCTACCCTTAGATCTTCCAGCCAAATGAAAACAGTGTCCACTGTTGTTTTATAGACTAGTATCTGTCAATTGTATTATTTGTAGCCAAGTTTCAGATAATCTTATAACTTCCTTCATATAAAAAAAATCAACTTCAAATGACCATAAGATGCTGTATTTGAAGAAAGATAAAGCTTGTAGTGTGGTCAGAGGTGGGTTCCTACCGGTTCTATCTGGTTCTATAGAACCTGTAGTAACTTGGCGATGACGTCACAGAGCTGGGCCTGTCAGTGGCTTCATGGGTGCCACCATCTTGGATTTTGCTTCTGCGCATGCGCAGGAGCTACTTTTTGACTGCTTCGTGTGTCACATGCACTTCACGCACGCACATGCAGTGCGACCCTGAGCTAACCGGCAGTAAAAATATCCAGAACCCACCTCTAAGTGTGGTGATGAGCAAAAATGTGATAAAATAAAAATGAACATGGTCTGAAGATAAAATTGCTTCCTTTTCAAGAGCAAAATGTGATGTCTATGATTTACTGAATATGATTTAACTGAAGTAAGTTACGTCTGCAAAAAAATCACAAAGGGAGATTTGTGACTTATTAAATAACTAAAACATTTTGGCAAAAATAAAAAATAAATCTAATCCCCCTTTTAGAAATAATCCCTAAACCCACAAGCATTTATATTAGAGTGCCTATTTGCAACCAAAACAATAGAATGTCTATTTAAATGATCTTCCAAATGCCATAGTTTTGCGTAGAAACAGTGCTATTTTTAAAAGAGGAGTCAGTTTGTTCGTTCATTTATTTGTTTGTTTAATGAATTATTCAATTTATTTCTAGATGAAGAGAACAGTCCTATATAAATGTATAGTCACATTTCATATAAAAGGTCTTGGTCCCAAATCAGTGAGATGGGACTTCTGTTTTAAAAGTAGTTTTAAAAATGCATAAATGCTTATATTTTATACAAAAAAACATTTTCCTGCTTAGATTCAAATAATCTCTAATTGGGTTAATTTTCATTAAAAAAAAGAACAACCCTGGAAATTAAATTATTCATGAGATAAAAGTTTATGGAAATTACCATTTTAAATCATATACATGGATCAAGATACAGGCATTTGCACTCACACAAACACACAAGCATACATAACTTAGGCTCCATAAAATATTAGCCATACATTTTCAACTCTTTCTCATAGAGCTGTCCCTTTCTTTTCTTATGTGTCCCACCTTGAATTGGATTTCCAAATAATCTTTTTCAGGACAGAAAATTTGAACTGAGAGACCTATAGATGTGGGGTGAAGTGAAAACATTTCATTGTGAAATCATCTTGATAATTGATAGGCCTACGTAAGTGTGATCAGAATAACAGAAAAACAGAGTTGGAAAGGACCTTGGAGGTCTTCTAGTCCCACCCCCTGCTCAAGCATGATAAACAGTAGATTCAAGTCCTTCTGCTATCTCCCAGAGAAGGAATTCCATACTTGAAGCTCTACTCACACTTTATGTGCTGGATTGGGACCTAAAGCAGTATTTTTGCAGTGCAATATCTAATTATCCCAGATAAGTCAGATCTATACCATTTCCATTGCAACAAATGGAAGTTAAGTATTTGCTGATTATCATCCTTTACCTCCAAAGAGTCAATATATGTAGTGCTAGTATTCATTCCAAATTTAATTTTCTTGTTTTACATTAGGCTAGCCTCTCAGTTCATAAAATCTTTCCTTTTTATAATCATAAAAAGTTGAAAAGTTATGACTAAACATATTTCAGTTTTACATACAATCTCTATATGTGCAATTGGCTTATCTTAAAAAATATATTTATGTTTTCTTCTACGTCTTTGTTATTCAAGTACTTTCACAAGCAGAAGAATAGCACCACTTTGCATTGTTAACCAAAAACAGTAACAGGTAAAGCAAAATGTCTTCTTTTTTTAATAACAATCACGGCAGTAGTGGGTTTTACTTACTCCGCTACTGGTTTGGGTTGTAAATGCGCGTGCATGGCACTTCTGCGCATGTGCAGATCATCCGTGATAATATCAGGGTGGGTGGGTGGAGCCTCATGCTGCTGATGCCGCTACCGGTTCTTAGGTTAAGGGGAGAACCTGTAGCAACCCACCACTGAATCACACTAGTTTTAAGAACCTTACTCTGCTTTTCCACCTTGTTGTTGAAAAGGTGCTTTTAAAAATATAATCTTAGCTTTTTCACAGTACCATGAAGATGTCCTTTCTATTGGATATTAGTACAGGTAGTCCTTGAACTATTAACCACAACTGAGCCCATTAGTTCTATTGTTAAGTGAGACAGTTAAGTGAGGTTTGCCCCATCTTACGACTTTTCTTGCCAAAGTTGTTAAGCAAATCTGGCATTGACTTTCCTTGTCAGAAGGTTGCAAAAGGTGATCACATGACTCCAGGATACTGCAACTGTCATGAATACATGCTGGTTGCCAAGTGTCTGGATGTTGATCATGTGACCACAGGGGCGCTGCAACAGTCATAAGGGTGAAAAAAGGTTATAAGTCACTTTTTTCAGTGCGATTGTAACTTTGAACAGTCACTAAATAAACTGTTGTAAGTCGAGTACCTGTGTTACTTTTTGATATTAATGTTTTAATTAATTATTTTATTTATTTTTATTTTATTTATTTTGTCAAGCATGTATTAGATAACAGATATAGGTATAAACATAACTATGAATACAGGAAATGGATATGAATAAATGGGGGGCAGTAAGACAGGGATGGTAGGAACACTGGTGCGCTTATGCACACCCCTTAAAGACCTCTTAGGAATGGGGTGAGGTCAAAAGTAGACAGTCTAAGGTTAAAGTTTTGGGGGTTTGGGGAAGAAACCACAGTGTCAGGTAGTGCATTCAATTAGAAACCTTAATTCAATCGTACATCTTCTAATAAACCCTTCTATCTAATCTTTGCCATTGTTTCCAACTCATTTCAAATATGCTACTTTGCTTGTACCTCTTACTGTTTTGGTAAGACCTTTCATAAAACAAGCTACAGAATAGCACCATTGTACTATTAAAGAGATTTTTTACATACTGTTGGTTATATGTGTATGATTAATATGCTAAATTTCTACGTATTGCCTTATATGGAAGACATTTTTTATTTATATTGTTGTGAATAAGTTATCTAAAAGAGTCACTGAGAATTTAAGAGAGCTCATATGTGCTCCCAGCTTACCTCGACAAAAATTATTATATTCTTCAAATTGCATATATTTCTATTTTCATCTGTTATAGGCAGGGGAATGACCATCTTAAAACCTAGACCCAGAAGCTTGCTTTAGATATGGGAATTTGCACAGGGAATGCCAGTATATGTAAGCTGTTCCATTAATTTCAGTGGCCAAAGACAGCTTTGCATAAGGATGTAATATGAATAGTAACATCCTCGATGGAATAAAATCATGTTTTGCACATATGTAAGAACTCTGTGTGGATCTTGGAACATATAAGGACCTCTGAGTGAGATGAACACATAAGACTCATGTGCTGTTAAAAAGCCACTACAGTAGTGAAATGAACGTGTTAACTTTACTGCTGTTGCTACTGGGAATTCCAAACTGTGCAAATATGGAAGGGAAATCAAACAGTGTTATCAGACACTGCAAGACAAACAATCTGTTGCTTATCTAGAAGTACAAATATTTTAAAAAAGTAAAAAAAAAAACTCCACTTAGATAAGGCTGGTGAGTGACTCCAACAGCAGGGTTCATAAATTAATTTAGTGCAATTGAGTCCACTAAAGGCTTTTGCATTTGCTGCTCCCTTTGAGGGCGGAAGACTTTAAAGAGATGTGGGACTGGGTCTATGTGATGCATGTACAATTTTTGTACATACTTGCGCGTAGCACATTTTATTGCAGGAAGTGAACGATTACAGTAGCAGTCTACCAGTCTCAGAAACATTTGAGCACTGAGTTGGCTTTTTGTTGGAATGTCTACTTGCATTATTCCTAGGGAGAATGCCCATTAGTGGAGAATTCATCAAACTTATTGAACGCTAGCTTTGTCCAATGTCTGACTATTTACAGCAAATTATCCTGGCAGGTGGCACATTCATTCTTCACTCTTACGGACGGAATTTTCTTACATTCTGTAGTTCTTGTTTCCTGTGTTTCCTCTACTTGTATTCTTCAAGTGCACTTCCTGAAAATAAAAGACATATGGTTGTATAAGTGAGAGCGGTTGACAGTCCTTGTCTCACTGAATGCTGCAGTTGTTCTGTTCCTGTTTTTTGAATGGGAAGATGAGAAGCTACCGTAGTTTTTATCAAGGAGGGATATGTGGCCCAATCGAAATCTAGTCCATATTTAAATACTTAAAGTTCTCTTCCATCATTTTTCTGCAAGTTAACAATGTGAAAGAGAGTTTCCTACTTCTGCCCTAAGGAATTAGGCTAAGAAGTGGGGGCTGCAGTGGCTCATGTGGTTAGGATGCTGAGTCAGAAGACCATTGAGAGGTCAACAGCTTGGCTGTTCAAAACCCAAGAGCGTCAGCCGCATGACAGAATAAGCCTCCATCAATTTGTCCCAGCTCCTGCCTACCTATCAGTTCAAAAGCATGTAAATGCGAGTAGACAAATAGGTATCACTTCAGTGGGAAAATAACAGGGACATTAAAGGAACCCCCTCAGGCATCCCATAGGCAATGGTGATGTCACTGGCTTATCCTTTCAACCTGGAAGTGCCTTGGTAGGTGCTTCCAACGTGTAGGAGAGAACCAGGCTGACCCTGAGGGAGGGGTCAAACACATCATTAGTCATAAGTCTCGTGCTTTCACAAGAGACCTAAGTCATGTTCACCTTGAATTTCCTGCTATTTTTACCCCCCATTAATTTCCCTTGATCGTGAGCAGTTCAGATTGTTGTAGAGAGCTTAAGCTTATAATAAATCTTTATACACATTTGAACTACCTGGATCTTCTGATTTCCCTGGTGCTTAACATTAATCTGAAGTAATAAGAAAATAATTCAAGATGGACTGGACTTAGATGTCATGCACAGGGACTCATGACTGATGACACATTTGATTTCTCCCTCAGAGGCTCATCTTGGTCATCTCTTACAATATAATAGTACAAGAGGTAGGTAGGTTGACAGACTTGTTAAAGTTGTTAGAGTTAACATTTAAAAGCCACTTACAGCATGTGAAAGATTTCAAATTGCCATGCTCCAAAATAAAGAATCTCCCATACATACAAATCTCCCATTATAATAACAAACAATCTGTTTTCTGGATATGTAGTTGAAACTAAGTTGAAAATGTGTAGAAAAATGGTTCCTTTGAGACTATGCCAATCTCCTGGTTGTTTAGCTGCAGCTATTTTTGTCTGCAATG
This sequence comes from Pseudoxenodon macrops, assembly GCA_032467955.1. NCBI lineage: Eukaryota > Metazoa > Chordata > Lepidosauria > Squamata > Pseudoxenodontidae > Pseudoxenodon > Pseudoxenodon macrops. The sequence continues at coordinate 14,572 of JANHFT010010203.1, read as the reverse complement.
GAAAATCTTGTACAACAAACTTTCTGACAAAGTTATAACAAGTTTAACTTGTGAAACGATATGACCAATGTGAGTCCAGTAATAACACTATATTGAGCTTGAATGCTATTTCTTGGAGAATATAAACTTAACCTGACAAAGCAGTTATGTGTTAGCCACTAATAACGTTAAAGTCACTGTAATATAATAGTTAAGGTGCTGGACCAGAATTAAAGAGATCCAGGTTGAAGCCCATCTCAACTATAGAAATTCACTGGGCAATGTTCTGTCACCCCAACCTACCCCAGAGTCTTGTGGGGGGGAAAAAGAGAGAATGCTAGGTATACCACTATATTCCTGATGGAAAGGTTTGCTATAAATTTAGCAAATGTGCTTTATTTTATCCAGTGCTTTATTTTATTTTTGTCTTGGTTATCTTCAGTTTTGAAATTGAAACATGATTCACCTGGAGCTCTCCTTAAAAACAGGCAGAAGTTTAAACTGGTGCATAATATAGTTTGCAGAAGCTGAAGAAAATACAGACATCATATTAACTCTGAACTGAAATATTTTCACTGTTTACCATATGTTTACCAGGCACATGTTAAGCTGTCGATATTAACTTTTAAAGCGCTGCCTAAAATCTGGTTGTACAAATTAAATTCTTTCTTTTTAGCACTTAGGATAAAATTTTCACCTATATTAGTTGCCTTTGACAAGATGGGTGGTACATACACTTAATAAATAAATTACTCCCACTTAATGGAATGAAGTCCTTTAGTTGTTTTATCTTCTCTCTTTCAGTGATTATAAATGTAGTAAAGTGGCAGCTGTTTTGTCACATTTTTAATTTTTTAATAATTTAGCAATAATTTCAATTAATGTTTTACCTTTCCGCTTTTAAAAAAAATGTGATTGCCTTTTATTAAATTGGTGAGTCTGTTTGAGTGCTCATTAGAATAGAAAGCAAAGTATAATTAGAAGGAAGAAAGAAGCAAAATTAAAAAAAGTGACTTTGGTCAAAGTCCTGTTTCTGACTAACATGGATACCTGAGATGGTTTAAAATCAGTAGAAGCATCTGGTTTGTTTTCTGGCATTACTCTAATGCGACTTCTCTATCCGCTAGTGGTATTAACAGAATATAATCCCCTCTGACCTGATGGTTTATGCCATCAGTGGAGTTCCATAATAAGATCTGTTGCATCCCAAGTAACAAGCTGAGCCTTATTGTGATGGTAGCCAAACTGCCCTAAAGGCTGCATCTGAACACTCATGAATTCGAAAGAATGTTAAAAGAAGCCAATTTATTATTTTACTAATTTAAATTCAAGACCACTCTAAAGCCTGGGGAAAAGTTAAAAAGTAAAACTGACTCTAAAATGTTCAGATAAAAATCAGTTGTAAGATCAATGCTTGATCCCATGTGTAGGCAGCAGAAGTAAATCCCGCTTGATTTTAGTGAGAGTTAGTTTGAAATGATTACATTGGAGAGAAGCCCAAGAAAAGAACATAAGAACAGAGAGTCCTCTTGTATCAGCCTATGTCCCTTCTAGTCCAGCATTCAGTGTCACACAATGATCAACCACAGGCATTCATAAACATGGAGAGAAGGATGATGGCAATATAAAAATGGACAACAAAGTTTATGAAAGTCTCTAGTTGGGACTAAGGACTTTTAGTAAACTATCCTTTGCAAAGTTCAAGGATGAGTACAAGCCATTAAGTAGCTAAAGCAGCACCATCTGTACACAAAAGATGACATCAACACACATATAAACAATCCTTAGAGAGTAAATCATAAGCGGAGGGCAACAATTTCTAAAGTACTTACATCCCAGCAAGAGTGTCAAGGGGATAGAAGAAAGTGTATTTTGGGATAGAAGAAAGCAAGCTAGTTAGGAATGAGGCTAATTAGAAAACAGGTGGGGCCCTGCTACAATAAATCAGGATGTTTCAAAATAACACTGATCATTTATGTTATTCTATTCTATTTATCAGCAGCTACTAATAGAGAAAGAAAAAAAGAAGGCAAAGAAAAAGATGAGATAAAGAGATATGGAATATACAGTTATATGTGTGGCTCTCTTCCTCTGGTGTCTTCTGTTCCATTTCTATTTAATATTGGAAGACTACAGTATTTTGGAAATGAAAGCTGCCCATAGATATCAAATTTGGATTTCTGGTACTGGGCAACCATATGTCCATCCCAGGCTCGGAGCAATGCTGAAAATCCTCCTATGTAACAAATAATCAGATTACATTTGATCACACTTTAGCTACCTTTTGTGCTTTAGGCATATCAGTGTGTCGCTGAGCACGTAGAGATCGTGCAGATTTAGGTGGCTTGACAGGGGCACAGTACATCTCCAGCCGTATCAGGTCACAGCTCTGGAAACAGCATTCATCCACTATTCCCCTAGTAGAAGAGGAACGTCTATTGCCTCCATAACCTGCTGGTTTACCTAAAGGGAACAAAAAAAATAGTCATTGTAAAATAACATAACAAAGTCTTTAACATTCTGCTAATATTACAATATAATTAGGTGCATTACACCACAGAATAAAACACCCAGAGCAAATTCTGTTGTATCCTTTATTGGATCAATGTGCTTGCAATATCTTACAGAACTACAGGAGTAGCCAGGTCTCTTAATTTATTAACCCATTTCTCTTCCATTCACTCTGGCCAACAAAACCCACAGCAGTGAATATCCAAAACAACATCACTAACTCATAGCTATCCCAAAGCATCATAACCCATTAAAAAATCCATAAATGAGAGTAAAAACACAAGAAGTAAAACCCAAATATTTATAGCTTCAATAATAAAATATTCAAATTACAGTCTAAATCAAACTCGATTTCATTGTGGGCCGCATTGGGGTTATTTGACCTTAGAGGGTGGGGGTGGGGGCAGGAGTGCGTGGCCAGCTCAACATTACTCGTCTGGGGCGCCTGTGGTGGCCTGATCACTCTGCCAGCAGAAACGGGCTCCTGAGCTCCGTTTCTGGCTGTGATGGCCTCCTGCAACCCTCTGCCAGTGAAAACGGAGTTTGCGAGGGCCACACACTGCCCTCCTGAGTTCTGTTTTTGTTGGCAGAGACATGGGCCAGTCTTCTGCTGTTTCTAGATCTAAGCACCCCTGCAGGCCTTGAGTTTGACAGCCCTGGTCTAAAATAACAAATTCTGAGTATAAAGAATACGTATTTAATGTTGTCTTCAAGCAAGCCGAAATCCTAATTATAACACAGAGAGAATTTTACAAAAAATGGTACCGCTTTTCTCCTAGTTGATTCTTGATAATCATTTGCCTCTTGGCGGCCACCCATAAAAAGGGGACAATCAGACAATCAGTATTTCACCACATAGAGTGAATTGAATTGAAGTTATTTCTTGAAGTAGCTGGGTCCCAAAGGTTTTATATGGATTTGTATTGTTACATCAGCACCTTGAATTTAACTCAGAAAACTACAGAGGGTAGTGAGTAGATATCACAGATTGCTGAGAAACATTGAGCAGACGTCCCGTGGCTGCTTTCTGAATTCACTACAACATCCAAGACAGTGGTGAAATCCACATTCTTTTACTACTGGTTCTGTGGGTGTGGTTTTGTGGGCTTGGTTTGACTTGGTGGGTGTGGCTTGGTAGGTGTGGCAGGGGAAAGATACTGCAAAATCTCCATTCCCTCCCTACTCTGGGGACAGCCAGAGGTGGTATTTGCCCGTTCTCCGAACTACTCAAAATCTCCCCTACTGGTTCTCTGAAGTACTCAAAATTTCCACTTCTCCAGAACCTGTCAGAACCTGTTGGATTTCACCCCTGATCCAAGGGCATGTCTAGGTAGATTCATTATGTCAATTTAACCAAATTTGGACTTTATATTAAAAGGAATGATTCTTTGCTAAAGAGTAGTCCGATCCTAACCTGTTTAAAGATTAAAAACTATAAGAAGAAACAGAAGGGCGTTGAAGTATTCAGACTGAAGTGGTTTATATGGGGAAAAATGTGGCCCTTCAGAATTCTAACCCTAAATTTTGGGAATATGCTTTTCAGAATAGAATAGAATAGAATAGAATTCTTTGATTGGCCAAGTGTGATTGGACACACAAGGAATTTGTCTTTCGTGCATGTGCTCTCAGTGTACATAAAAAGACAAGATACATTTGTCAAGAATGAGGATTCTTCCTCATTCAACATTTTAGACTGATTGAAAACATTGATTCAATTCAATATTTTGGAAGGTCAGTTTAATACAGCAATTCAATCAAATCACTTTTTAACTGAATCCCCAGACTGAAACTTTGCACTTCCTTTGTATTGTACTTTTTGCAGATGGTGGAAATTACAAACCAGGCTATTGATTTGATAGGATTCTCATAAACTGGTAATCAAAGATGCCAGATAATAATTCAACAATATAGTTCTAAATGGATTATCCAAGCTAATACGGTCAATGGAACGGATCGTATAAAATTAGAGTTGAAATAATGCAGGACCCCTTCTCTAAAGTTAGTGATTATCCCTGTGTGGTATATTTCTGAGTAAAGGGGAGTTGCAAAACAGAGAACAAGTGTCAGATATCCCTTAAATTTAATCCAGAGGATAGACTAATGTTGAGGATACTTGACCATGCAACTACACTGTACTTTATGTCAGTTGTACATGCCAATACATTCCTGTTGTGCAATCAAGCAATACAGAGAAGAAGAACTGTCATGCTATGTTGTGCCAATATTTCGTTTTGTTTCACAACCGGCTTCAGTTCAAATTATTCAGTTCCAGAGAGATACTGTACAAAGTTCCAGGTATTCACCTATTTTGTTACTCATATATTTTTAATGCCATTGCTCAGAAACCAAATCCAGGTGATAGGCTTGATTTTTCACTCTCTTTCCTTTCCTTAAAGGAGTTCAAAATGAAATATGGGCTTTATATGATCTCCAGCAGTTTTTTTTGGAAGTACATGCATGCTGCACCACAAATATTTATTTGGCTTTAGTGATTTCCATTGGCCCATCCAGCATGTATCTAACATCAGCATGTATCTCACCCAGCTCCTTCTTGTTAATGCCTGTACAGTTCATTTTACAACTGAAAAGACCCACCTGAATATTTAAAAGCAATTGACCATTTATTTCCAACGACATTAAATGGCCATCTTTTTAGGACACTGTAGGGATTGATAATTTAAATGGCATTTCTTAAAAAGCACTTCTGATGACACAATTGAGAATAATTAAACTACCTATCAAAAAGGAATATTAAATGCATAAGAATACAAAATTCATGAAACAAAGAAAAATGCAAACATTATTTTTTTTAGCATCCAGTGTAGTAGCTTTGTCTATTTTTCAGCCTGAGGCCATGATTGGTTAGATACAGATGCAGCAGAAATAGTCAAGTAAAGATTTAAATTTCCTGCAGTTATGGTCAATTGTTTTCTAGAAACTGTGGGGTCATTGGTGCTCTCTGAACTCAGTTCATTAGCAAGGTAAGTAACATCATCAGCTTTCTGGAAGTTTATTTCTCATGTAAAAAAGTTGTTTTTTAACATATACAAATGAGTGGTGAGCAGTCATGCAACCAAATTATTCAGGGGACAAAATAAAAAAAAAAGATTGCGAAGAATTCCAAAAGATTTTCCTGAAACACTGGGAGTAGACTCCAAAGTAGAAGATGCAGATCTCACAAAGATGTGTAAAGTGATACATGTCAACACACACACACACACACAATACCAAAGTTCATTAATGATATCTGAGATGACAGCAACTGGCCAGAAAAAGTGTTTTGGAGTAAAGATAGACAATCAGGGAAAACCTATACAACTTTATTCCCAAACTTATAAAAAATTCCCAAAGTGCTCCATGGAATCCATTGTTTCTCAAAGGAGACACTGAGAAAAGTGAGGAAAACATCGTAGACCAGAGATTGGCGAAGATGGGTTTTGTCCACAACAGCCTAAAGATAAAGGTAAAGGTTTTCCCTATCCAGTTGTATACAACTCTGGGCGACAGAACATATCTCCATTTCTTAGCTGAGGTGAGGGAGCAGTGTTGTCCAATAACTCTTCCATGGTCATATGGCCAGCATGATTATATACTGAGGTCAGTCATGAAATTTACTTACCTTCCCTACCAATTCGGAAGTCCACACGGCGCGCACTGGAAGTCTGTTGGGTACGAGTTTTCACCTTCTGTGCATGAACGGAAAGTTAAAAAACCCGAACGTTACAACATTGAGGTGGGGAGGAGGGGCCTCATGCTGCCAGTGCTACCGGTTCCCTGAACTAGGCACCAACACCGCTACTGGTTTGCCTGAACCGGGGCGAACCGGTAGGAATTCACCACTGACTGAGATGTATGGAATGCTGTTACCTTCCCACTGAAGTGGTTCCTATTTATCTACTCGCATTTGCGTACTTTAGAACCACTAGGTTGGCAGGAGCAGGTTGGCAAGTAACAGGAGCTCACTTTGTCATGCAGCACTTGGATGTCAAACCAAGCTTTGCAGTTGACAAGCTCAGTGTCTTTAACCACCGATCTATTGCTCGCCCATCCGCTGCAGTCCAAAGTGGCCAATGGAAAAAGAACAAATTCCACCCCTATTGCATCAGCAGCCACATCTTTATTAAAGCATGCTAGATTGGTTTCATAGCAAAACATGTGTTGGAAGAAGAGGGAACATATCACTTTAAAGCTGGAACAGCTAAGATGACTCTAAGATACCTCAGGCTACATTAGGAGGACACGTCAATTACCAGGGCACGTTCATGATGTGGTTTGGAAAGATTAGAATGAGCCCCATAGTAATTTTTAACAAAAAAAAGAAGTACCAGCGACCAGCATCACATGGTACATTAGATCCCACAACTGTCAACTCCCTCTCTCCGAAGCACATAGAAAGAAAATATTATATTCTTTCTCCCACAAATAAATTCACAGAATATATATCCCCCAAAGAACAATTCAAACACCACAAACCATACCTCTTCTTCTTATACTGTATATACACTTTTTCTTCTCTCTTCTTCAGGAAAAAGAAAATCAGATGACCTCTCTCTATGTTGCTCCCATGATGGGTGACCTCTTAATAATTCTGCAAAAAACAGTTACCTGTCTTAATAGCGTGAGTTCTCCTAGTGCCTAATCATATTCCTAGATCTTCAATCTTTCTCAGATGGAAGCAGTAAAAAAGAGGCACTTGGAGGGAAATCTGCATTAACTTCCAACTTTCCAAACCTCTCATATTTCCCAGCCCCTTTTGCCTGCTCTGCTGGAACCACACAACGTAGTAAAATCTATCTGCTCCTTCTGGAAGTGGAAAAGTGACTTTTTTCCATAGGCAAGAGCCCTTCTATTCCAACTGAACAAAATGGTTGTTGGCTCCTACTCAGCACTAGTTGAGAGATGCTTCGGAAGTGAACAGATGCTTTAATGCTGCTATAACTAGCACCAATGATTAAAAATAGAACAGTGCCAAAGGTTGGGAGGCAAACATTTTTGGCACACTGGTTCTATGTTGGAGTCTCCAGAAGGGTGGGGTTTTTGTTGTGCTTAAAATGAAGCACAAGATGGTGCATCACCCTTGCTTTTCATGTTTAAAAGCCAACTGGCTTACACATTGTTCAGAATAACAGAATTGGAAGGGACCTTAGAGATCTTCTAGTTCAAAGCCCTGCTCAAGCAGGAGACCTTATACAATTCCAGATCTTCTTAGAAATCTCCAGGGATGGAGCATCCACAACCTCTGGAGGCAAGTCATTCCACTGGTTAATTGTTTTCATTGTCAGAAAGTCCTCCTTATTTCTAGGTTGATTCCCTCCTTGATAAGTTTCCATCCATTGCTTCTTGTCCTGCCTTCTGGTGCTTTGGAGAATAGGTTGACCCTCCTCTTCTTTCTGGCAATCCTTCAAATATTGGAACACTGCTATCATGTCACCACGTCATTGGTGAAGGTCATACATTGCTTGGAGGTACAAGAGTAGAATTTTTTTCAGTTTCAAGAAGAGATTACCTCATTTTCTGTAATGGTAGGGCAAACTCTCTCTACAAAAAACCAAAATTTGCTTTTTGTTCTGTTTCTATACCGTTGAACTTTTGCCACGGTTTGTTGCAATTTTAGAGCTGTGGATCTCACCTAAATTTCCTCAGGGCTATACAGAAGATCCCAATCCATCAAGGATCTAATCCAGGGGTGGGTTCTAAATTTACCTTACCGGCGGTTCGCTGCCTCCCGCACCGCATGGGTGCGCCTTGTGCGCATGCGCATTAAAAAAAAAGCCCCCAAAAATTCAAAAAAGAAAAAGGCCGAAAATAAGATGGCGATGCATGTGCAGTGCCAGAAATTCGGTGCAGAAGAAAAAAAATCAGAAAAAAAATATTTTTTTAAAAAAAGGCCGAAAACAGGATGGCGACGCATACGCAATGCCGGAAACTTGGTTTCTGCGCATGCCCAGAAGAAGAAAAAATCTGGGGAAATTTTTTTTTCAAAAAAAAAAGAAACTCCCCCAAAAAGATGTCGGCGCCCATGGAGTAACAGAACCGGCTCGGTGATGTAACCAGCGGTCTACTTCCTACTCGGTAGAAAAGGTCCAAACTGGTAGGAACCCACTTCTGATCTAATCTTGTCAGTGCAATGATTTTCCAAAGCCACCAGTCAAATCAGACCTATAATTTGAGATAACTGAATGGTAATTCAAATTGAGTGCCCTCCGTCTATTAATGCATTGAGATTTTTAAAAATCCCATCAAGTTAATATTAACCTCTGTCAACTGGATTAGTCCTGGTAGTTTTCTTGTCAAGATTTTCAAAAGTGATTTGCCTTTGCAAATCTTCTTTTTATTTTATTTATTTAATTTTGTCAAGCATGCATTAGATAACAGATATAAGTATAAACATGATTATGAATACATGAAATGATACAAAAGGGAATATTAGGACAAGGATGGTAAGCATGCTGGTGAGCTTATGCATGTACCTTACAGACCTCTTAGTAATGGGGTGAGGTCAACAGTAGACAGTCTAAGATTAAAGTTTTGGGGGTTTGGGGAAGAAACCACAGAGTCAGGTAGTGCATTC
>JANHFT010010197.1:169948-181607 GCA_032467955.1 Pseudoxenodon macrops | reverse complement strand
CCCCGTCCCCCCCCCCCCCACAGCGATCCTCCTGGAGTTGGGGGGGAGGGGAGGGGGGAAAGAAGCCTTGAAGTCGCTCCTGGGCCAAGTCCCGTGTTTGATCCGTCTTGTGGTCTGTGCGGTGGTTGTTGGAGGGAGACTCGGGCATTGCTAGAGGTGGAGCTCTATCCTCACAATCAGGAGGTCGTGGGTTCGATCCTAAGTAGAGGCAGACGTAGTAGGGTCTTTCCTGCTTGGGCAAGGGGTTGGATTGGATGACCTGCAAAGGTCCCTTCCGACTCTTTGTTCATCTGTTAAAACACCCACTAGCGCTTCCCCTGGATTTTCATAGCCCGCCTTTTAATCCAGGAGGCAAAAGGCATTTCATGTACCCCGAACTCTGGGCAAAGAAGTGGGGTCGACCGGCCCAAAGTCACCATCTCTTTTGAGTGTTTTTTTGTTTTTCTCAAATGGCTGAGTCTTTGAATCTGCAGTTTCTTCCCTCCAGCGCCTCCTTCGATACAGGTAGTCCTCGACTTACGACCGCAGCGGAGCCCAACATCTCTTGTTGCTAAGTGAAACGTGTGTGTATAAAGTGAGTTTGATGACTTTCCTTGCCATAGTCGTTAAAAGTGAATCACGGCAGTTTGTTAGTTAATAACGCGGTTGCTTTAAATGAAATCTGCCTTCCCCCTTTGACTTTGCTGGTCAGAAGTCCCCCCAAAAAAAACAAAAAAAAAGAAGAGGTCACCAAGTTGGGGGGGGGTTGTATGACTCTGTAACCGTCATAAATATGAGTCAGTTGCCACAAGTGGCTGTATTTTGATCACGTGACCATGGGGAAGCTGGAAAGGTTGACAGACAATGTTAACAATGGTCCTAAGTCACTTTTTTCAGTTAACTTCAAACAGTCACTGAACTGCTGTAAAGTCGAGGACTACCTGTATTTGGCATTGTTGTGTTTTTGGGGAGAGGGGTGCCTTCCAGTAAGTCTTTATGTCCAGGAGACTGTCTGGACTTGTTCGGTCAGTTTTCCTGGGGAGGTTTTTCAGAAGTACTTTGCCATCTAGGGCTGAGACAGAGGGACCCAGCCCATAATCATGCAGCTGGCTTGGCTTCTTGCTAAAGGCTGGACTTAAAACAAATGATCTCCAAAGTTTCTAGCCTGATGCCTTAACCACTGCATCAAACTGGCTCTGCTTTAACTTTTACATCTGCCCAAAGTTTGGATGTTGTTAATACATTTTTTATCCCACCAAAATGTAATAACATAAAAACTTCGGGCAGGTGTAACAGTTAAAGCAGAGCCAGTTTGATGCAGTGGTTAAGGCATCAGGCTAGAAACTTTGGAGATCATTTGTTTTAATTTGTTTATGTATAACTGGCAGAGGTAAGCATAATATCTCTGCCTACTATTTTCCCCACAACAGCCTTGTGAGGTGGGTTGGGCTGTGAGAGAGTGACGCCCAAAGTCACTCAGCCGACTTCCATGCCAAAAGGAGGCCTATGAACTCACAGGCTGTAGCTTAGCACCTTCACCAATACACCAAACTGGCGCTCTTGCTTTCATCTCATGTTTAAAGTCTTATAGGACAAAATGAAATGTCTTCTTTCCTGAAGGAAGACCTGGAGCTGGAAGTGGGTCCTGGATGAAGCCCTTTTCTTAATGAACGAGCAGTACTGGAAGCTACCGTGTACTGTCTGGGTTCATGCATTGTGCTGTGCTATGATTGACCATGGCTTATTGACTATCTAACAGCCAGATCCACAACAATATGGTAAGCCACAAACTATGGTTTACAAACCACAGTGGTTCAATTCAGGCAACATGCCAAATCAAGACTAGGCAAACCAATTTTGATGTGGCATTTTGTACAATGGGTAAACAGCATCTTGCATGGACCATTAATCTAATTTCAGTGGTTAAGTCTTTTTGGTTTAACTGGAGATGTTAGATGTTAAACCTGGGATTTTTTAATAACAGATCCTCTATGTCTAATTAGCAGCCATTCTAATAAGTAATTATAGAGTGCTTGACATTTTGAACTTGGATCGGGAAAATAATGGTTGCTTAGAAAATATATGCTATGCTGTCTTTACTTATTGTTGAATTTAAACAAATCTAATGTAAAATGCATTTTTAGCACTTGTAAAACAGTACAATGAAATACATGTGTTTAAAACCAATCCCATTGCATTTTGGGATATGTTTACAGAACGTATTGTCTCATGAGAAAAAGACAAGTTTACAAAAATAATTATATAGTTGAAATATTTCTTCTGTAAAGGAGCACTGTGAAATTGATACAGTAGTAGTGGTGCAACAGTAGGCAGCCGTCCATAATCCCCTATAGTACTGGTTGGCCAGGAAATCGTTGCCACAAATGTTCCACAATATGTGAATTATACATGACTAAATCTTGCATGGGTTTCTTTAGTTGAGCAGGTTCTTTTTAACACAAACACTTGTAAACAGCTATCAGAAGATGAAAAGATGTTAATTATTCCTTATAGTATATAAGATAAAACTTTAATTGTAAAGTCTCCTATTTAATAGTCTTTATTTGCAAGAATTAATATTTCTCTGTCATATTTGTGATATCACTTTTCAAATGATACAAATTTCCTTCAAATTCATATCATGCATACTGTCATAGACAATGCAGGCTAATGCAGACATTTGGTAATAGCATGCTAAACTGATGTTTTATTATACTGTATAAGCACATATAAACATATAAATGTGGTGGCTCAGTGGCTAAGATGCTGAGCTTGTCAATCAGAATTGTCAGCAACGGCGGTTCGAGTCCCTAGCACCGCGTAACGGAGTGAGCTCCTGTTACTTGTCCCAGCTGCTGCACTTCGAAAGCATGTAAAAAATGCAAGTAGAAAAATAGGGACCACTTTGGTGGGAAGGGAACAGCATTCCGTGCGCCTTTGGCATTTAGTCATGTTAGCCACATGACCACGGAGACGTCTTCGGACAGCGCTGGCTCTTCGGATTTGAAATGGAGATAAGTGCCATCGCCTAGAGTGGGGAACAACTAGCACACAGTGCAAGGGGAACCTTTACCTTTTTATAAACAACTAGCAAACAAAAGTTCTTGCACTTAATATTAAACTAATGGTGATGCCATCTAGATTTATAAATGTCATCAACTAATAAAAAGAATCAGATAGGATCAGTTCTTGGTACGGTATTCAAGCAATGTTCAAGTTGACCTTAGTTTGAACATAGATTTCTGAAGGTGATTTCTATTCTTTGCCCATCTTCAGATATCCCACGATGCTTTGAAGAATAAGAAACTTCCTCTTTTACTTTTGATTAACTGAGGTTTGTGCTGTCTATTGCAACAAATTGAGTAAAGGTAACAGGCAAATTTTCAGAAAGCCAGCTTCAAATTTGTTTTCTAGTATTTTTCACTCCATAAGACGCACCTGACCATAAGACACACTTAGGTTTAAAGGAGGAGAACAAGAAAAAAAAATCAGGCAGAGCCTGAGAGGAACACAGGTAGGTGTCCTTTCATGTTCCGGCTCTGCCTATTGATTTCTGCACTGCGGAAAACAGAAGAGACGGGCAATGACAAAGACAGAAGAGGCGGGATTCAGCACTGTAAAAGGACCCCACGGCCCCGCTGCTATTCGCCAAAGGACCGGCACTGACACACAGACATTCCCACCCACTTTGGGGGGGGGGGGGAGTGTTTCTTATGGAGCAAAAAATACTGTAGTTTATTTAACTTCTAGACCACAGGTCCCCAATTCCTGGTCCATGGTCCAGCATCGGGCCACAGCATGCCAGAAACAGGGCTGCACGAACAAGCAAGTCCCCATCTGCAGGATACAGGCAGCATGCGAAACCACTCCCCTTCGGGTCCACAGAAAAATCTCCATGGAACCGGTCCCTTTTGCACAAAAAGTTGGAGTTGCTGCTTTAGACAGCCCAGTAAACTAAATGATTACTTAAAAATAGAAGTATAATTTTTCAAATTATCATTGACAGCAACAATTCATGGGCTATTGAAGAGAGTTTGCATATTACACTAAATTGTTTTGTTGTGATTTGAGCATGTTCTTCTATTTTCAGTAATTAGCCAAATTCAATTTTTCAGCTGACTTGTTATTAATGGGCCAGGAGCTTTAGTAGTTAAAACAATATTAACTCTAGACAGTAACACCTTTATACTTTTTTTGAAAACTAGTTTGTTAGCTTTGTTTTAATGTTTGTAAATTTTAATACAGTCGTGGTTAGCAAACTGCAGATGAATTTACTGCAGTAGATTGTGGCTGCTTATTATTCTGTGAGTAATTGGCAATATGGGTAAAACAATTTGGGATATATAGGAGAAAAACAAAATCGGGGTCACAACATTGAAAAGTCCATACTTTTTGACTTCCCTTAATGTCTCTCTGGTAATATTTTTGTTTGCTGGGATCTTATCCCTTACCTTATTCTGAAGCTTTAAAATGGCAGCATGATGTCAAATAGAACTTTTACTCTGGTTGGCAGTAATATTAAGGAGGTAGATGCTTGCTTTACTGCTGCACTAGTTTATCATTCAAAATACCAACTGTTGAACAAATAACAGCATCTCCTAGACTTCTGTCAGATATTAATGGTTCAGACCACTGGTGATTTCTAACTATTCAAATTCAGGAGATGAATCTGTCTCTAGCACAAGGAATGGATTGCAACTAGGGAAATATAATTTCTGATAATTTGAAATTTTGAAAAAGCACTTTTCTCCTACAAAAGTTTTGGGGTTTTTTTTGCTATCAACCCAAATATTTAATTATTTAACTACTTTAACTATTTCAGATAACATGTACATTTTATACTATCTGGCTTTTTTTAGGAGCCTTTATCAATGAACCGTCTCAAGATAATTTATAAACAAGAATCCTGCCTAGATATTTACCGTACTTGGATGTTATATTTATATGTATGTCTGAAAGTGAAGCTAACTCCCAGTTAAACATGTATAGGATTACAGACTCAAAAGAATAAGTGTTTTAACTTTTTGCAACCAAAATTACAGATTTTGGTAATCTGAATCATCTTATTCTAGAGAATGCTACAATCTGTTTTACCATATGCTACAAACATATGTCTCTAGTAAACAAACATTACCGCTTAACATTAAAGACTAAGAGCATATTTGAATATTATGAAATGTTCTAGAGTTAAAAAAACTAGTAATGAAATGTTAATGCAAAAGGTTTCCTTCCATTAAACATTCTAATATTTTTTTAATGGGTGACTTTTACATTTGGAAAATATATCACTCATTTAAAAAGAGATTATGTTCCATAATAAGGCCTTTTTTAAGAATTCCGCTAATTTTTTGCTTCTGCTTTAGGGAAATTGAAGAAAGTAATTAGCAAAATGTGGAAGGCATAATGTTTTTTTCTGAAATTGCCTCAGTTTGCTTCTTTTGTTCTTTTCTTCCTTTCCTAATATTTGAAAACAGCAGCTCACTCTAGTCAGCCCTGTAAGAATTTTTTTACTTATCAGATAGTCAGGTAATAATTTCTTTTTTATAAATACTTTATTCCACATTTTCCAACATTTCTTTAAAAAGAAATCGCAATTTCATTTTTACAGCTTTCTATAATTTTTTCTTAATTCCACTTATCCAATCTAAGGCCTATTGTTACATACATACGTTTACTTCTTATTTCATATATTCATTTATACTATATACATTGTTTGTCAGGTAAGAATTTTTATCCAGAAGCTGTTCACAACAGCCCAAAGACCTTCCTTTATTTCTTTGGTGGCTACTAGCCTTTAAGCAATGCCAATTGCCCAGGCTCTCCTAAACGCAGGAAGATCCTGTACACAATTTCCGTATGGTCCACCTGTAGTAGAAAATTTCAAAAGCGCCAGATTGGCTTCTTTAAAGTTACCAGCCTCCTAAGTGTGTTGTTATGTGGTTTGGTCTACTTCCTGTCTATAATGTGCTTTAAATAATTGGGGTTTTTTTCTTTCTAAAAGAAAAAGTTATAAAAGCCTTAATGCCAGAGAGCGATTTGTCTCTTTTGTGATTTCTTAAGCTATTAGTACCTGCTGCCATAACCCACTTTATGCATTGTACATTTTTTTAATAGTTACATCATGCTCTTCCTGTTAGGGAAAGTCTTTGTTGCCATCAACAGGCTTAGTTTTTGTTTGGAGGAAGATGCTTTCTGAAATACGCATCTCCCACATTCCCTAAGTTTTAAAATAGTTCCTATTGCCAGACGACTTGCTGAGGTAATTGGTGAAATATTTGATTCTGGAGTAGTCTCTTCTCTTCTCCAGGTATGGCTTTGTTGAGTTTGATGATGTGCGTGATGCAGACGATGCTGTTTATGAACTAAACGGCAAAGATCTTTGTGGGGAGCGTGTAATTGTTGAGCATGCTCGAGGCCCTCGTCGTGACAGCAGTTACGGTTCTGGACGCAGTAAGCACTACATACCATTGTACCAGTGACTCTTTTTTTCTATTTAAAATAGAATATATATATTATTATTTTTTAAACTACTTTTTTTAAAAAAATGTAAACTTTTTGAGTATTGTGGTTTTTATTAAAGTAATATCTGGATGTTAATTTGTATTAAACATTTTTAATGTAATTAAATGAATGAGATTTAATTTTTGTTATTTTACTTTTGTAAATATTTAAATGGTTTACTTGTAATGTAAATATTTGTTTAACATAGACTTAACTAAGACCTCAATGTTTCAATTAAGAGTCCTTTGAGGCTAAGATGACTGCCTGTTCCATTTGCTGACCTTGGGTTGCCTTTCCATGAGTGGCTCTTTGACCTTTGTGGCCCTTGGCTGACCAAAAGGAAGCCATGTGACGACCGCAACTTTTTCCCATTAGACCTGGGTGGTGAGGACCCCAAGGGTTAGAGAGAGATGTGATTAATCTGAAATAGGTGCCTGAAAACCATTATTCATGTCAGATATTCAGAAAACTTTAAATCAATGTAAGTAACATTAGTAACTGACTATAGTGATTTGGTTGTTTTGTTTTCAAAAAAATGTTATTTTTAAATATATATAATTGTAGATGCATGTTCAATATTAGTAGTTAATGTAAAATATACAGTCTTGTGTGGTAATATTTTAGATGTATGTACGTAGATTTCTGGCTGGCTCTATTAGTATAACATTTAAAGCAAAGGAGAATGTAGTTTAGGCTGGGGTGGGGGTGGGAAATTGTTAACATAACTGTTGGATAGACTAGTTCTTACATTGTTTGGAGGGGAGGTGGGGGGAATGTAGGTTTAATTCCTAACTCCACTATATTAGCTAAAGTACTGCATCTGCTTATCACATCTCAAGGTGGATATGGTTATAGAAGAAGTGGAAGAGATAAGTATGGGCCTCCGACCCGTACTGAATACAGATTGATCGTTGAAAATCTGTCAAGCCGTTGCAGTTGGCAGGATTTGAAGGTAAGTGATGTCTGGGCTTCTGCCAGTTCTGAGTTGGTGATAGATCGTGCAAACATAAGTTGAAGTCTTAATTCTTGCTATATGATCCATACCAAAGGAAATAGATATTTGTTTCCCAAAGAAATTCTTCATAGTTTTTATTTGAAATCTCAGTGCTAAGCGTAATTGTGAGCTTCTTGAGCATGAAGTGTTCGCTGTCTATGCTCTTTTTATTACCTATATTACATTACCTATTAAGTAAAGAGAAATGCTTCCAAAAGAATAGAAGTCTCCATATCAAATCTCAAGCGTGACCTTGTTCTTTTAGAAGCTATTCAGAAAAGCTGAGAGCAACTGCTTCTTTGGGGCACTTGTTGCAGTGGCTTGCTCTTCTTTTTATGATTGGATCATTGTTCATTTGAATTGGCTACTTGTCATGGTTACATACAGGCCACTGGAATAATTATTTATCTCTAGGGATTCAAACTGTTCTGAAGTACAAGTAGTCCTTAACTTACAGCCACAATGGAGCCCAAAATTTCTATTGCTAAGTGAGACAGATGTTAAGTGAATGTTGCTCATTTTATGACCATTCTTGCCACGGCTGTTAAATGAATCACTGCAGTTAAGTTAGTGACACGGTTGTTAAGTGAATCTGGCTTCCCTGAGTTTGCTTGTCAGAAGGTCAAAAAAAGTGATCATAGACCCAGAACACTGCAACCATCGTAAATATGAGTCAGTTGCCAAGCATCTGAATTTTAATCACATGACCATTTAGATGCTGCAACGGTCATAAGTATGAAAAATAGTTGTGTGTCTTTTTTCCCCCCAGTGCCATTGTAACTTTGAACATCACTAAGCAAACTGTTTATAAGTCAAGGACTATCTGTACTTTCCTGGAGGAGATAAATATCTTTATTGCAGATGCAGTGTAGCCTTCAGGCAAAGAAACTCTAAAAAAAAACTAGCTGGGTATGCATGTGCGTACTTTTCTGCCTCTTCAAGTTATAAATCATGAGCTTTTTTGGATTGCTTACAATGCCTTTCTCTTGCAGGGCTGTTGATTACACCTTTATTGTAACGGTGCACCCAATGGTATTGTCTAATCCTTGGGGTCTTGTTTGAACCTTGCAAACTCCAGCCTTTATTACTACCTTTATTTACCCTTCCCCCAATTGATTTCTTGTCCTGCTCTCTCTCCTTTTAAAATTCTACAAAAATGATGCCCTGAAAAGCAAGGGTGTTGATATTTAGGTAAAATTAGCAGTTATCTGTGACACCTAGAAGTTGAGAGGTAGATAGACATATACAAATGACAAAATCTTCATCAATAAATCAGTAATTCATTTAGATATACAGATACTGCATGTGCATATTGGGATACGACCAAGTGTGTCTGTATGTATGTGTCTCGTTTTTTTCATTTGTAGCAGTATAAGAATTAAACAAAGAAACTCTCTATCTGTTCTTAGGATTATATGCGTCAGGCAGGTGAAGTGACATACGCTGACGCACACAAGGGGAGAAAAAATGAAGGTGTGATTGAATTCAAATCTTATTCAGACATGAAAAGAGCCCTTGAAAAACTGGATGGGACAGAAGTAAATGGTAGAAAGATAAGACTTGTGGAAGATAGGCCTGGATCCAGGCGCCGCCGTTCTTACTCCAGAAGTCGCACTCATTCAAGGTAAGTTTGTTCATAATATCATACTTACTAAGGCAATAGTTCAGAATAGTTAATGAAAAATAACAGGAGATTCACTTGCAGGAAAAGCAGTGAAGTGTTAAAAGAACTGAAATTGTCATAATGAGTTGTGCTGGTGATAAAGAAATACTGTACTTTTTGGAGTATAAGATACACTTTTTCCCCACCTAAAAGAGGATGGAAATACAGCCATTTTTGGCCTCCTGAAAACCCGCCCTGTACATCCCGTTTTTGTGCAAAACGGGCTTGTGTTTTTCGTAAAAACAGGGCATGCAGAGGGTTTTGGAGGCCTGAGGAGTGCTCCTGGGGGCTGGGGAGGGCAGAAACGGGGCCTGCAGAGGGTTTGGGAGGCCTGTAGATGCTCTTGGGGGCTGGGGAGGGCAAAAACATGACGCATGAGGGGGTTGGGAGCCCCCAGGAGCATTTTGCAGGCCTTTCTTTGCAAAAACGGGATGCGCAGAGGGTTTGGGAGGCCTGCAGACTGCTCTTGGGGGCCGGGGAGGACAAAACCTTTGTTTGTTTACCTCTTCAAAATCTTGATGCGTCTTGTATTCCAATGCGTCTTATAGTCCGAAAAATACGGTTTTACATTTTACTTTTTATTTAGAAATGTATAAAATGTATAAATATGGTATAATCTTGCAAGCTAGAATCAGAAGCTGGATCCTACATAAGAATGGCAGTATCTCATTGGCGGATCATATATTTAGGTTGTAAAATGTCACAAAATCATTGCCTGGCATGTTTAGATAAAATTTTGAAAAATAGCCTGGAAAGGTATTACCAATTATTGCAGAGAATAAAAGCTAGGCTGATCAATGACTTGTTCAAGAGTTCCCTTCACATGTTCAGGTCAACATTTAAGTATACTGGGCAGCTTTTAACACCATAGTATATCAGTTGGAACTCTTATAGTGAAGGGTTCCAGGTCATGTAGAAATATTTAAATGTACAAAAAATGGTTTTCACTACAAGCATGGAAACTATCTGTTAAATAATGCACGACGTTTCTTTTCTTGAAGATAAAAAAGCAAATAAAATTACAGATTGAATCTTTCTCTGCAACATAATGTTTTTGGAAAAGCTTTGTATCTTTATAGTTTGAATTGTAACAAAATTAATACGTAAACAACTTCCTCCCTCCTGCTTTCTTTTCTTATTCCAGTGATCCCTCTGACCACAATTGCATTCTCTTTTATTTCATCTATTTCCATCTTTGTCAAAGCTCCCTTTTGTTTTCCTCAGACACTTAATGAAACTAATCTTACCTCTGACATTAGAATGCTTTATGGAGCCCCATTTGCAAAACAAAACAAAAAAAACAAAACAAAACACTGTTAGATTTCTTAGTAATATATAGACAGAACTATGCTGTCTCAGAAATGCTCTAGGGAGATCGTGCCTTCTGTTGTGCTGTGTTATGCAGCTTGAAAGGGGATTTCTGTGCCATGCTCAGCTGATTCTCTTGAACGCCCATGGTGACTTAACTGTGACACAATTGTATTACCTCCAGGTCTCGCTCTCGAAGCAGACATTCCCGTAAAAGCAGGAGTCGTAGTGGAAGTAGTAAAAGCAGCCATTCAAAGAGCAGATCACGATCCAGGTATAGTACAGTTTAATTCATAATGGACTTAATTTAAGCTTATGCTGCAGTAACAAGCACTCTAAAAAAAAGTTGGCAGTGTTGTAATAATTGCTCATTAGGAACAGTTTATATAGTGTTATAATCAACAGTTATATGCCTTCCACAGTGGGATGCAGGGGGTTAATAAGCATTTAGACTATCATTGAAATCCTAATTGTGAAAATTTAATCAGTGTTATTTAAGGAATCGGCATATTTACAATCTGAAATTTGAACTGTCTGAGACGTCTGCTGAATTACAAGATAAAGATTTGACACTACCAAATCACTGAATACCTGCAAAATGTTTTACTTTTTTTTTTTTTTTAACTTTCTGACTACCAGGTCTAGATCTCATTCCAGAAGCAAAAGCCGCAGTCGGAGCAAAAGCCATAGCAGAGGTCAAAAGGAGAAAAGCAGGAGTCCAAGTAAAGATGATAAAAGCAGGAGCCGCAGTAGAAGCGCCGAGAAATCTCGAAGTAAAAGTAAAGACAAACCACAGGATATAGTTCAAAATGATGGTGACCACCAAGCAAAAAGCAGAAGTCCCAGCAAGGAAAAGAGTAAGAGTAAAAGCCGCAGTAGGAGTGGCAGTAAAGAGAGGGTAGAAAGGGAGGAAAGGAAAAGCGTGAGGGACAGTCGGAGTAAAGAGAGAGAGAAGAGTGTCAGCAAGGGAAGGAGCAGGAGTAAGGAAAGAAGGAATAAAGAAAGGAGCAGGAGTAAGGAAAGGAGCAGGAGTAAAGAAAGGAGCAGGAGTAAGGAAAGAAGCAGAAGTAAGGAAAGGAGCAGGAATAAAGAAAGCAGGAGTAAGGAAAGGAGCAGGAGTAAGGAAAGGAGCAGGAATAAAGAAAGGAGCAGGAGTAAAGAAAGCAGGAGTAAGGAAAGGAGCAGGAGTAAGGAAAGAAGGAATAAAGAAAGGA
>JANHFT010010197.1:93246-117926 GCA_032467955.1 Pseudoxenodon macrops | reverse complement strand
GAAGGTAACAGCGTTCCGTGCGCCTTTGGCGTTTAGTCATGCCAGCCACATGACCACGGAGACATCTTCGAACAGCACTGGCTCTTCGGATTTGAAACGGAGATGAGCACCGCCCCCTAGAGTCAGGAACGACTAGCACATATGTGCAAGGAGAACACCAATACCATTAAAATAGAATCATCATAAAATAGAAAAATCATTTTTTATTCTACTATTTCTTCGATAGTAGTGCAATTCTTGTCCTGCAGTCAGTTGTCCCACGGTGAGCTGGCTGTGGTGAGTTGACCACAGAAAGTTGCCTGTGGCGAGTTGGACCGTGGCGAACTGTCGTATACATATAGTGGTTAGAGGTGACAACATATGACCCAAGAATAAATCAACATGGCCTAGCCATGACCAATGCTTTTGCAGTCACATTCGACATAATTTATAGACCAAGTCTGGCCAGTTGCACAAACACTGTATACAGTTTTTACTTTTCCGAGTATTATATTTTTGTTTTAAAATATACGATCACCTGTTCTATTGTGAAATAATTATTTTGGTCGCAGCCTCAGGAAAACACATTCATTACACACACACACACACACACACACACACTTGTAACTCCTCTTGGGCTTTGATTTAAGTGAATTCAAAGTATGAAAATGGGAATTGTTAGACAATTCTTTTTTTTTTAAATAAAAGCCGACAAGTAGTTGAGTCAGTTATTCTTTAACCTGTCAGGAATGTCAAACCTGTTGTAACTTTAATTTTAGTGATGTGAGAGGCAAACAGAAAGGTTAATTTTATGTTTCAGAACCAAAGTAATTCTGCTTAAGGCTAAGCAGAAGGCCCTAATAGAACATACAATGTAAAATGCCCCTTCTTGTAGAGTTGAGTTGAAGTTGCCATATTCTCTGGAAGGTGAACAGCTTTAGCTTACAAGCATTGTTGGGAGATGTTTTTGCTACGCCTATTGTGAAGCTGTACTTTGAGAGCCTTTGAGTTATCTGGAAGATATGACTTCCTCAACCTTTGAAGCAGGAGACTTCATCTACACCAGTGTACTTAGTGCATTTGTCCTTTTAACAAATTAACAGAGTTGAAAGGGACCTTGTAGATCATCTAGTTCAGCCCTAGCAGGAGACCCTACACCGTTTCTAGTAGATGGCAGCCCAGGGTCTTCTTGAAAGCTTCCAGTCATGAAGCTCCCACAATGTCTGAAGGCAACTTCTGTCCATTGGGTTGATTGTTCTCACTGTCAGAAAATTTCTCCTTATTTCCAGGTTGAATCTCTCTGTCAGGGTTCCAACTAACACCCCTAACGAAAGAAGACTCCGAGGCTAGAAGTTTTATTAGAGATATCATATTAGCACATCTGGGAAAACCCGAATCTGAAAGCTTCCAGGTTTTCCCCACCCAAAGGAAAGTCAAAGTCCCTTCCCCTGCACCCACATGTCCATCACATGGTCCAATCAATGCACCATCCCAACTGGAGATGCCTGCCAGTCACACCCCCTACAGGTGCAGGCTGAATGTCCTTGACTCCCAGAGAAAAGAATGTTATTATGGCTAGATATCTCTCCAACTCCATACAATCCCCCTTCCCAGTTTCCCACAGTAGTAGATGTGGCAGTCCTGAAGATCCAGAGTAAAAGATGGCTTCCAGGGCTGACATTCTCCTTGATCAGTTTCCATCCATTATTCCTTGTCTGGCCTTCAGGTGCTTTGGAAAATAGCTTGACCCCCCTCCTCTCTGTGGCAGCCCCTCAAATATTAGAACATAGCTATCATGTCTCCCCTGGTCCTTCTCTTCGCTAGACTAGCCGTGCCCAGTTCTTACAACCGTTCTTCACATGTTTTAGCCTCCAGCCCCCTAATTAAAAGGGATGAAGGTGCAAAATTAAATGGACATAGACCCTCATTGCTATGGTCGGAGAAAGAAAAACTCTGTGGTCCAGGAGTGAGTTCTTGATCTCCTAAACTGACTTGCTAAAGCAAATTTACTACTTCAGCAACTTCAAGGGAGTCACACATTGAATGTGACCAGATCAGCAGTTGAGATGGCTAGCTAATCAGTAGATCTCTTTTTCAACCTCCTGGATTCTAGAAATCATGTGGTTAAAGGGGAATAGGAAGGTCGTTTAGCCCCACCTTTGAAGGACACAAGACTTCTAGAGAGAAATCTACAAAGGTTATTAAAAACTGGAGTCTGTTTATGGATTATATTACAAAAGTAGAGAAAATAGTTCCATGACAAAGGGTTAGAGGGGAGATAATAGAATATTTATATATTGACTACAGCGGTATTAAAGAATAAGAAATGTTTGGGAGATTTATAAGAAAAGTACAGTATTTCAACTCCCAGAATTCCCCAGCCAGCCCCCCCCCCAAAATTTTTTTTAATGACTGCAGATTCATGAGATTGCGAAATTGCACAAGATGTTGATGTTCTCCCAAGAAATGTCATAAAATTATATTTATTTAACTGATTGGTATGCCCCTATGATTGTATTTCAAGTGAGAATGCCAAAATCTTGCAACTTGGGATGCATTAATCCCTTTTTTTTTTTAAAGTGCATTTATATAATGGCATCAAGCCAAACAGCCTAAAGACAAACAAAAAAGGTGATAACTACTCTCTTTTAATTGTTTGTTTTGTCATTAGAGCCATGCGGCTAATATTACGACCGAGAACACCGGAGAGAATGGCAGCATTAATGCTTCCATTTCAATGTTTTTCTCCAGCTTGCTTTTTCCCTCCCAATGCTTTCGATGGCTTCCTGTTCCCGAGTTATTCAAAGGAGCTGATAATGCTGCCCTGATTGATGAGCTGCTGGTCGTGCAGTTTTCCCCATTATGATGTCCTCCAGATGTGTTCAGACAACAGCTCAATTAATGGATTACTGGTCCTGTAGGCCAACACATTTGGGAGGCACCCAATTGAAGAGTTGTGTTGTGGTCTGAGGTACAGAAGCACCTCTGGGGTTGAAATCTGATTCCCTGTTTACCTCACAGTTGCTCTGCTGCTCTCAAAACAGATTGGGAGACCCCATGGGATTGGGAGGAGAAGCAGAGGACGAGAAATTCTGGACCTCCCCCCCATTCTTTCCCTGCGTCCAACAAGCCAACTCCCCTATGTAAACATTTATTGCCTATAAATAACAAGTCCACAATTATAATATGGGAATATGACTATTTGAAAAATTGATGGGTACATCCTTAAAGGTACATATGTGGTAGTCATTCCCGACTCTAGGGGGCGGTGCTCATCTCCGTTTCAAAGCCGAAGAGCCAGCACTGTCCGAAGACATCTCTGTGGTCATGTGGCCGGCATGACTAAACACCGAAGACACACTGAATGCTGTTACCTTCCCACCAAAGGTGGTCCCTATTTTTCTACTTGCATTTTTTAACCTGCTTTCAAACTGCTAGGTTGGCAGAAGCTGGGACAAATAACGGGAGCTCACTCCATTACGCAGCACTAGGGATTCGAACTGCTGATCTTTCTGATCGACAAGCTCAGCACCTTAGCCACTGAGTCACCGCATCTCTATGGGGCAGAGGTGGGTTCTGAATTTTTCTACTGCCGGTTCACTTAGGGTCGTGCCTCGAGCGTGCGCGTGGCAGTCAAAAACTACCGTAGCTTCTGCACATGCGCAGAAGCAAAAATTAGCATCTGCATGTGTGCAAAAGCAAAATCCAAGATGGTGGCACCCACGGAGCCACCGACAGAACCGGCTCCGTGATGTCACCATGGAGTTACTATCTACTCTGTAGAACCGGATAGATCCAGTAGGAACCCATCTCTGCTATGGGGTACATCCTTAGGTGCTGTTAATTCCTTGTTGAAGACAAGGCAAGGCAAGAATATGTGAAAAGAAGTCCTCCTTAGCTATCATCCTGCTTGATCTCTAATTCACCAAACCAGACAATGGGAAAATGTAGAGGCTCTGTTTGGGAATCAGGCTACCATCAATTTTAAACTGTGCCTTCCTGGTTCCAACGAGAATGGATAAATTTGTCTGTTTTAGTTTCTCTTTGTTTCTGATTTTCATTCATTTGTCCAACTTTTTGTGGGTTTCATTTTATTGACTCTGTCAAATTTGATTTGAAATTTTAAAAAAGAAATTGGCACTATAGTTGGTTAAATATTTTGGTGCACCATCTCCAATACTACGCAACACAGCATTGTTTCCATTTGCCTTATATACAGAAATTGGGTCTTTTTGAAGGTGTGTGTGTGGAGTAGGGAGAGAATCTACAAATTCATTTTTTCCTAAATGCATTTAAATGTGTTTCAAATAAACATGTGCATTTTTGAGCACACCGTTCCCTAAATATACATTCTTTATTATTACTTGGGAATAACACTTCAAAATTCAGGGGAATTGAAAATTTCAGGTGATAACTAAGTTTTGTTTCAAGTTCATGAACTAAATTAATCTCTTCCCTGTCCCCAATTCACCCAATGACCAACCAGAAATTGGGCTGGGGGTGGTACCGGTATATGAAGACCCATTGTACAACCTACAATAAATGATATTCTATTCTGAAGTAGATTGCTCAGGACTTCTAATTCAAAGTTCCATTCAGATAGA
Organism: Pseudoxenodon macrops; assembly: GCA_032467955.1. Classification (NCBI taxonomy): domain Eukaryota; kingdom Metazoa; phylum Chordata; class Lepidosauria; order Squamata; family Pseudoxenodontidae; genus Pseudoxenodon; species Pseudoxenodon macrops. Next base: position 113,343 of record JANHFT010010197.1, on the reverse strand, counting down.
ATAGAATAGAATAGAATAGAATAGAATAGAATAGAATAGAATAGAATAGAATTCTTTATTGGCCAAGTGTGATTGGACACACAAGGAATCTGCTTTGGTGCATGATTAATAACTTGTTGCCATGGAAGACAGATCTCAGGAGACCAAAGACTGTGGGTAGGTCAGCTTCACTGAATCTGACTATCCTTTTTTTCCCCCACAGTGGCCAATTAGATGCTTCTAATTGGTTCCAACCATACCTTTTCCCCACTGCTTGTGGTATTCAGAGCTAAATTGCTCCTGAATAGGGAAGCTCCGTTTAGCACTCATGGGCATTGAGCACTAAATACATCTCCCTATGTAAGTAAACATTTTGCTAACAACTGAACCAGATCAAAGATCTGCATAAGTCAGCTTCCTGTTTTTGGCCAAGATCTCTTGGTACAGGGAGTCCTCGACTTACAACTTTGTTTAGTGATTGTCCAAAATTACAACAGCACTAAAAAAAAGTGGCCTACAATCAGGGGTGAAATCCAGCATGTTCTGGAGAACCGGTAGCAGAAATTTTGAGTAGTTTGGAGAACTGGCAAATACCACCTCTGGCTGGCCCCAAGAATGGGGTGGGAATGGAGATTTTGCAATATCCTTCCCCCTGGAGTGGGGAGGGAATGGGGATTTTGGGGTATCCTTCCCTTGCCACGCCCACCAAGCCACACCACGCCCACCACACCACGCATACAGAACCGATAGTAAAAAAAATTGGATTTCACCACTGCCTACAACTCACACTTAGCAATAGCATTTAGACTTATATACCGCTTCACAGCCCTCTCTAAGCGGTTTACAGAGTCAGCCTATTGCTCCCAACAAGCTGGGTCCCCATTTTATCCACCTCAGAAGGATGGAAGGCTGAGTTAACCTTGAGCCTGTTGGAATTTGAACTGCCAAACTGCTGGCAGCAGGTGATCAGCAGAATTAGCCTGCAGTACTGCACTCTAACCACTGCGCCACCGCAGCTCATATCCACGGTAGGAGTTTATGTTTCCGAAAGGAGTCGTTTACTCAGACATGGCTGTGGATGAAAAACCAGTTGCTCGTCTTTGGAATTGGTTCTGAAGCCAAGACTTTACAAAGCCTAGTTAACAAAATCTGGCGTCTAGGACAACAGGATTGGCATAAACGAAAGCACACAACTCCCTCTGGTAGGCCTGCGTCTGACAAACAGCAGCAGAGGTGTAATAGCAATGTGATAGTTTAAGCCTTCTGTACTTCGTTGTATAGGCTTGTAGTAGAGCATTGCAGAAAATGTGTAACATTTCTAGCCAAGCAGGGCTGTTGTCCATGATTATAACTCGGTAGGATAGAAAAATTGAGAAGACAATTTACGGGATAAGAAAGCTATAATAACAAATCAAATGCTATTAGTGCAAAGCTGGACTTAAATCTGCAAAATATCTTGCTATTTGGAATTGAACCCATAGGGGGACCCAGACATAAATTAATAAAAGCAGGGAAGAATTTATAAGAAGGAAACAGGTGTTTCTATGTAGAACCAGATCTTGAACATCAGGCTTCAGAAAGCAAAAATACAGTTTGTAGGACACCTCATTCTACACCTTGTATGAAGTGGATGCTGTTCTCATCAGCCTATTAAAAATGTTGGACTGGAACGAAATCTATTTTAAGAAAGAGACTTGGCTTGAACTAAGATGTAAATGACAGAACTGCTGAACTCTGCTATAATAGCCCATTAGAAGCAATTGAGCTGCCCAAGCATATTACGTTTGAATAAATAACTTTAGGCACCGCAGGTAGGGTTGCTTTCAGTCTTAATTTTTATTTTTATTTCCTAAACGACAACAGCGAAAGGAAAAACCATTTGTGAAAATGATAAAAAGGAATCCAAACGGATTGAGCCAAATTGCTAGTGAGATCTTAGCCAGTGAATAAGCTTTTTTTTTTTTTTAATGAAGTCCTATCCTGAAACAGTGTCTCTAAATAGCAGGGCTTGATAATCCACAGGCTGAAAAGAAATTGAAAGGTGAACTTTCTACAATATTAGCTCTGCATGATTAGAATTTGGGGGCCTATGTAGTACAATAGGAGTATACACAAAAGGAGATGTCTGTTATGTCCTTTGGACACTGGCAGCGGGACAGAGAGAGCCTTAGTGAAGAGGTCACAAGCCCCACATTGCTCTCAACTTAAAAAAAAACAAAAACCTGCATACCTTCTAGAACAGGGCTGCCAAACTCAAGACCCGGGGGCCAGATCTGGCCCACGGGTTCGGTCTGGAAATAGCAAAGGACTGGTCCACAGTGCCTCTGCTAGCAAAAACGTGCTACAAGAAGCCATCCAGGCCCAAAACGGGGCCTCCAGAGTGGTCCAAGAGGCCTTCCAGGTCCAAAATGGGGTCTCCAGAGTGCTGCTGGAGGCCGTTCTTGATTCAGAAGGTTATAAAAGCTTGCAGAATTCTGCTACTATAGCCTATGTCAATCGTTTATAGTCCTAGTCCTCCTCTGGAGACAATTTCTTGATTCCTGAAGGCTGGGGAGAGTGAAAAATGGCACAACAGGCCAACCGGGAGTTTGGGGGCTTCAGTGAGGCCTGCGCGCATGTGCGGGAGCGGGGAAGGACATTGCATTATGGGTGTGGGCACACATGCACGTGTCCTTTTGTACCCAAGCAGAAAAAGGTTAACCATCACTGACCTATATTATTTGAAGTCAGTGTATTGTGGGATGAAGTTGATTGCAACAGAAGTGCCGTCTATTTAAAAGACCTGAACACTGTTTTGTGTGTAGTTTCACGTGAACCCATCAATTTAACATCTGCATTTCCTGGAGATCCAAGGGGAGAATTTCCCTAACTTGTTATAGTCCAGCCTAGGAGCTGAAGCAGGTTAGTGCTTTCCCATGTATGAAATAATAGAGGACTTGGTCAGGAAAATACATGGAATATATGTAAGTATCCCATATAATAGAGACTAGGAATAGAATAATTTTCTTAGCAGAGTAGGAAAGCTGATTGCTTGTATTACAGTATTTGCGTATAAAAGCATCAGATTTGGGGAGGGTGGAGCAGGAGAGGAGCTGAAGTGAGCCAGGAGAAATAATGGAGGATTTAAGCTCAAGATGTCCAGACTTTTTCAGTTTACTCATGGGAGCAATCGATGTGCTCTACATATATTGAGACTGTGAACTGTTGATTTGACAAGAGTGGTGTCTGAACCATGTTTGCTGCACAGTCCTTTCATAAGCAGTCATACTTAGGAGGCCGATACATTCTTTGTGCACCTGGTTTCTTTCCACCCTTCTCCAGTTCCATTATACAAGTGGTCCTCGACTTACAACAGTTCATTTAGTGACCATTCGAAGTTACAACGGCAGCAAAAAAGCAACTTGGGATGGTTTTTCACACTTACGACCATGGTGGCATCCCCATGATCACGTGATCAGAATTCAGACATTTGGCAACTGACTCCTATTTATGACGGTTGCAATGTCCCGGGATCATACGGGATCACCTTTTGTCACCACACCCACTTTAAATTTGTTTAAAGTGTTTTAAATTTGCGACCTTAAGCAAATCATTTAGCTTTATGAAATATTGTTCTTTTCTCTAATGAAAAGTGATTGTAATGCTATATATATATAAATGACTACTCGCATTTGTTTGATATTCCGTAACTAAGCTGAAAAGCATATTGCAATGTACAGATGGGAGGCTTGAGTTAGATACTTAAAATATGTTTTTAGTTGAACCTGCTGAAAAAATTCAGTCACACACCATCAGTTTTAAGTTTCCCAGTTTTGGTGCTATAATTACCGAGACGTATAATAAGCAAAGAATGAGAAGTCAGTTTCTTCCTTCTCCTTCCTCTGTTTTGTCCGAATGGATACCAGGTTTGCACATTGGTCTATATACATAATAGTGCAAAGTTTATGTTTTTAGTTGCCCATTTTATACCAAGCATTGCAGCAGGCCAAGATACCCATATATTTCCCCCACCCCCATCCAAAAAGGGAACAACAAGAACAAAACTCTCCCCTCCAGCAATCACCACCCAGATAAGCATAGATTAACTCCAAGATTAACACGTAAACAATACCCCAATCAAGGAACCGCCAAACAAGCCAACAGTAAACAGCTAAAGAACCTCTAAGACCATCTCCACCAACACTGACAATGTAAACCATTAGAATATAAACTGAGAGCAAACCCACTCCTTACTGGCACTGATGGTCTTACCTAGTTGGGTAATGAAATGTCTGCAAGAAAACAAGCAAGCTCAGAGAGCACCAAGGACACCTCATTTCAACCCTGAGCTAGAAATATTCTCCTTTATGGATATGGTTTTTCCCCCAGTTTTTCATATAAATACCCCAGAAGTAGCTTCTTGTTGTTTTCCTCTTAACATGGTTGTAATTTGCTTTTCTGGAATGCCAGGTTCCAAATAAAATGTACTTCATTTATAACCAAGATCACCAGGTTTTTGGAGTCCCAACAATTAACTTTCCTTATACTTTTTCAAAAGCCAGTCATCCTCTGGAGAGTTTTCTCCACGCTCTTGATGTTTGAAGGGTTATGGCTTTTCTATCTCCATTCTGCCGGTTCCTTTAATAAGAATCTGTGCTTATTCTGTTACTATTTGGGTCAAGGCAAATTACATAATTTCTCCCTAATATTTTGCTAAATGGGTCACAGCCCTTACTAGGCTATGTTATAGCCTAATTAAGCAGTCATGCCTTGTGGGTAATCAGAGTCATTTGATAAAGACCATGACCTCTTCGTGACTACGTTGAAAAAAACTGTTGTCCTCAAGTCAACTGATTTTTCATCTGGTTGAACTCTTTGTGCTGCTCTTTCGTTTCAAATAAACAAACTACACAGTGCCACAATGAAGATGTTGATACATCACAGTTTTTTGGCCAACCAACCGTCCTCTGCTCTCCTTAAGCCCAGTGATAATTTATCATGATTAGGATCTGCAGGAGTATTCAGAACCAAGAGAACTATAGATTTCAGCATTAAACTGTAGATTGCGTGTGTTATGGAGTGGAAGGACTCACGCACACAAAAAATAGTAAAATCTGGGGACATCCAAATAACCTATTGCACTAGCACAGACCCCTTATATATGAATTTCATCTAATTTCAGCTAATCTCTTGATGAACCTGTTACAGCTAAGGAACCAGCTATTTTTCTACCGTCTTATTATTGCTAATTGCCTGTGCTAATTCAGCTCATTGCCACCAATATGGGTCATAATGTAACAGTTAGGATCATATATAAAAAGGTAAATATTTCCCTGTCAGTCATGTCCGACTTTAAGGCATGGTGCTCATCTCTATTTCTTGACCGAGGCAACCAGCATTACCTGAAGACATTTTCCACTGTTACTTTCCCTGAAGTGGTACCTATTAAACTACTTGCATTTACATGCTTCCGAACTGCTAAGTTCCAGCAGGAGCTGGAGCAAGGGATAGAAGCTCACCTGTTGCACAAAGTTCGGGTCTCAAGCCAGGCTGCCAGCTCTCCAGCTGACAAGCTCAGTGTCTTTAACCGCTGGATCAAATTATCCTTCATCCAAGTTCTAATGTAATTTTGGGAACGTAAAAAAAGCAAACTACGAAAAGGTATTCTGTAATCATCATTTCTGTGAGTAACAACCTTATCCTAACCAAGATAGTTCTAGAATTGGCATTAATCTGCATAAATGGTACCATGCAGCGGTAAGCCTATGGCTGAGCGGTTAGATGTTTGGTGGTTAGGAAATGAGTTGTGAAGTTTTACATGGGAATACAAAGTTAATGATAAGAGTTCAGACAGATGTGGACAAAGTTGAGGCACATGCAGGAAAAGGAAATAGACTTGAAACTAACCAGAGGAGCCATAGCCATAGTCATGGTGATTAAGAGCTTTGAGTAATTGGATTTATTGGAGCAAGAGGCAGAGATCCCAGGCTCCCAGTTTGTCAATCTATGGCCATTTGGGGTCTGCAATTTTATGTTCTGATTGTTCCTTTTTACATTTTAGTGCTCTGTGTTTAATGTGTTTTTTTATAGACTTATATTTTAAGGCTATAAACTGCAGGATGTTCATGTCACTTATAATGGACTTCATAATTATGGACTGTATTGTATTATATTATTTATAATATAATTATAAATATAAACCAATCAGTCAGTGGATTATGATAAATAATGAGCCTTCCCAAAATAGAACAGCCAGGCTGGCAGGACACATTCTGCCAAGCAAACAAATCAGATAACCATGAGGTGGCAGCAGAAAGCTAGCTGTGTCTCTTTGCTGCCCTTTAGTGGTCATTTTGATTTTGCAGCCTCGGACAGGAAGCTCCAGGAAAGCCATTAGCACAATGGTCATTATTTAATGAAGAATTTTTTAAAAAAATCCTGATTCAAAGCCATGGCTCAGCACCAATATGTGTACAACTATGAAGTATGAATAAGATTACTGTTTTGTTTTTGTTTTTGAAGGGCAGGAACTGAAGAAGAGAGATGAGATAGTTTATTGTGGTATATTCCTATCCAGTCTTTTCCCAGATTAGTTTCCAAAACAGCAAAAGGTGATGAATTTGTCCATATAATCTAAGTAGAAGTTAGCCTAGCAGTTTAGCCCCCCCAAAAAAAGGGTCAAGGTAAAATTTTGTCATTAAAAAGGGCATTACTTTTATCCTACAGTAATGCTATATATCAAAACAAGCGAGACAAAATTAGTTAACATCACAGGAAGGAGATACAATCCAAGCAACGGTGTTCTGGAATTTTTAGAGACTGTACAAACATCGTCTGTCGTGATGGCCTTAATCTAAAGCTTCTTGGCAATTATGCACAGATAATGCTAATCAACTTTGTAAGTGCTAATTGTGGTCCTTTAGGCAGCATGTGTAATATTATCAGAACGGTTTTTGAGTCCTTCGCGATGTGGATTGTTTCTTCCTAGGATTACTTTCCTACTTACTGTACTCCGTTAGACAAGACAAATTTGAATAAAAAGACTTCTATATTTTCTATCAAGAATCCTGCAATCCATTTATGCAAAAGGTTTATCATCAAAAACGTTGACGTACATTCGAGGATATTAATGTGGAAAGGAAAAATATTAAGGATGCAAGAGGTTTCGTGTGTTACTCCAAACATAGGGTGATTATGGTCCCCGGTGATTCAGTTCATCTTTTAAAACATCTTCCCAGATTAGGGCCTAATTGTACTATATGAACCAGGCAGTCCTAACTACCAATTGTCGTTCTCGATGCCTTTCACTCGCTGTTAACATGAAGAATGCAGGAGCTGGTTTCCCTCAGTCAACACACTAACTCCGTTGTTCTCTTTTTTTTTTTCTTCCCCTCCCTTCTGCAGCAAATTGACGGCGAAGCTTTTCTACTCCTCAATCAGTCAGACATCGTTAAAATCCTTAGCATCAAACTGGGGCCTGCACTGAAAATCTATAATGCAATCCTCATGTTTAAGACGGCAGAAGAAGACTGATGGGAGAGATTTCCCCTGGGCCAGGGGGACGGAGCTGGGAAGGACCTCTCTCTCTCTCAAGTGCGGCTCCACAGCAAAGCACCCAAACTCCTGTTTGTTCCCAAAGACTTCAGTCGATTGGAAGCTTCGAAAAGAAAGTGGCCAGATCGTATTTCACATGGTTGTGGATAAAGAATTCTTAAAGCGTTCTTGAAATTCGGTCCCGTTGGCAGCTTGGAACGGATGCGATGGCTTCCCTTCTAGGAAGAGATGTTTATTATTATTATTATTATTATTATTTTCCTAATTGAATTTGGATATGGTTATATTGATCTTTTGTAAAGATCTTGATGATGCCTCTAGTTATAAGAGGAATCCTGAGTATTTCTATTGATGGGAAGCTAAGTTCAAGCAAACTCACTTATCTATTGTAGTGCCTAACAGAGAGTCCGGCTCACCATTGGTGTGTGCTTCTAAACTTACAACTGGGTTTAAGAGAGTAAGGGAAAAGAGTGAGATACTTCAAAGCAGTGCAGATGAATTACTCATCGAAGTCCTTTCTTGGTAGCCGGTTAGTTTTAAACCTTGTCCTTGTATCTTGTTTAGCTATTTAAATATTGACAATTAATATTTGATGAATTGGAGAAATGAGGTCCATCTCCAAGTAGATTAATTTTCAGGTTGTCATGCCTGTTTTGCACACTGCACAATTTCAGAGTTCGAAATATTAAATTAAAACCGTTAAATGAAGACCACTGGATATGGTTCCACTGGAAGGTAGACCAACTATTTAAATATAGGATCAGAATAACAAAACTATGAGACTGTGTGTTTTGTTTAGGGTTTTTTTTTTGTGGAAAAAAAAATTCCTATCTTCCTGCAGGTCAGGAAAAAAGAGAGATATAAAGAGGCACATCCAGCTTTGTCATGATATGCATTTCTGGCAAGGTTTACGGGAGGTTTTGTAAAGCAAGTACTCACAGTCTCTGTTTCTTTGTTTCTGAAAGCACTGTTGTTTTACGAACAGGTATATTAGCTTGACCGTATTCTCATTTTAAGTCAGAAAGAGCGAAGCATACCGGCCACAGAGCATTGCCTGTCATTTCAGTTGGGCTTTTGTCAAGAGATTCTCAGGTCTTGCTGAAATATAAAATATATATTCCATCTACACAGCGGTAGTGCCAGTTGTCCTAAGCCTGATCCCTTCATATTTGTCCTTCCGATGACCTACGGATCTAAGGAAGCCTTTTCGTGCCACAGTGCAAGGGGGGGGGAGAAACGGAAATGTTTTACCCCAACGTTGCTATCACTTTCTCCGTCTTGAGAACAAAATCCAAATATTTTATTCTGCAAAGAGCAGGGTCTCCAAACTTGGCAAGCGGGAAGACTTGTAGACTTCAACTCCCAGATATTCCCCAGCCATCCATGCTGGATGGAATACATTTTACATTTCATGCTGGCTGGGGAATTCTGGGAATTGAAGTCCACAAGTTGCCACGTTTGGAGATGCCTGTGCCAGAGGATACTCTGTCGGAGATTTTGATTTGGTTGGATGAGAAAATGAAAACTGTAATGTAAGGCATCAACAGAGAATGGAAATGGACCAATCTGGCAGAATTCTTCTATGGTCTTCTAAAAGGACAGCACAATTTTGGGGAAAAAAATTGTTTGACATGATGTTAGTCTTGTGCAAGTGATGATTGAGTAAGTATCCTTTACATCTAACACTATTCAGAAATATTTTTTTTCACTAACCACCTAAGCATCACTTGGGAACAAGGCATTCTTTCTTAGTGACACATAACCTGCTCTTCCTGTGACACGTACATTGATTGACCTGATGTTTTGCAAGCAGGAATTCTTGAACTAATCAAATGATGTCTTTTATTTATTTTGTATGAGGCCACTTGTTGGTTGGGTGAACATCAGTCTCAAAAAGCTTTAGGGTAGCATAAAAACGATGGTGTTCTACTGTGTCATTCATCCCTTTCTCACAAGGGATGTATGTTTTCCGGTGTGTTGATGGCAATGCACTTTTGGTAATTTGTCGTTGGCTTTACAAGTGAATATGAAACCAGCCTTATAAATGAATTTGAGAGAAAACAGGAATGATGTTGGCATTGGAGTTACAGCCTCTTCACAGCTATCTCTGCTTCTGATTTTCCAAATTTGTAAGACCCCCTTCCTCAAATCAAGGTGACACACACAAAAATATGTGGAAATATTGCACAACCCAGGCTGCTGAATCTGAACAGTATTGAATAAATCTGCAGTGGCAATATGTCTCGTATCTTTCTATTTGTATATAAATCATTAAAAGAATATAAGCCTTACCTACATCGGTCACTTAAGGACAAGGATTGAGAGACTCAACGAGAAGATGCTGATATGCCATATAGCAATATTCCTCAACCTTGGCAGTTTGAAGATGCTGGCTGGGGAATTCTGGGAGTTGAAGTCCACATGTCTTAAAAGTTGTTCAGTTTGAGAAATTACTGTATTTTCATGAATTTATGGCTTTACCTATAATATTAGATCTTAAAAGTTGCTGAGGTTGAGAAACATTGCCATAGACAAACGCATTGAACAGTAACCCTATATATAGCTTCTCTTCTACCGGGAGAACATTTTTTTAAAAGCAATTTTAAAATGATGTGAGAGAAGAATTGTAGGTCTTCCTCTTTCATATTCTCTAGCTATATTTATTGTGTTTTTTTAAACATTGGGGCAAATGGTTTAAGAATGTTACACCTTTCAGAATCCTTTTACCAAGCAGTGTTTTCTGAACAGAACCCTCATAAGTGAGTTCCTTTTTTCTAAACTGACTTCTAGGACAGTTTTGCTAATCAGGATTTTAAACATAGGAAGTGATGGCTAACCTTTTGGCCATCACATGCCAAAAGCGTGGGAAGTGAGGGGGTCATGCACACGCATGGCCACACCCATAATGCAATGTGCTCCCCCCCCCACGCATGCTCGTGCTTCCCTCCTCCCCCCATGCATGTGTGCAGGCCTCACTGAAGCCTCAGATCTTCCAGTTGGCCTGTTGTGCCACTTTTCACCCTCCCCCAGGCTTCTAGAAGGCTTCCTGAAGCCTGAGGAGGGCGAAAAACGGCACAACGGGAAACCGGAAGTTCAGGAACGGACTTCCGGTTGGTTAGTTGTGCCATTTTTCACTCTTCCCCAGGCTTCAGGAAAGCTTCCTGAAACCTGAGGAGGGCAAAAACAGCCTCCCCCTGCCCTCCGGAAGGCCGACAATCAGCTGGTCAGAGCATGCATGTGCACTGGAGCTGACAGGGCAACGCCTCGCATGCCCTCAGCTATGGCTATGCGTGCCACAGGTTTGCCATCAGGGCTCTGGTGGTTGCGTATGGTCGTGTGAGATGAAAATGATGGTTACTAACAAAACAGGTTATCAAGCTTCTCCTATCCCTCCTGTAGCACGTGGTCAGTGAAAGGGTTAGTAGATGAGGAAACACACACAGGCAAAAGGTTGATTGACTTGATCAGTTGATATCCCCAGGGGGCTACATTTAAATCCGCCTATACCCAGTCATGTGCAATGTTATTTCAGCTCCAGTCGGAGCTAATTCTGCCTTGAGGACATTTAAGCCTGATTACCTACTTAGTCCACTAAAGGGGGGGGGCTAGAAAAAGGAGAGCATCGGCAAAAGCGGTAGTGCACTTGCTTCCGAGGCCTGCAACTCCCAGAATACATGCTCCTTTTTTTTTTTGTTGCGGTAGTCAAGCTACGTCCCAAAGGTGCTTTTTTCAGGAGGCAACTGGACTTCTTTTATTTTTCTTGAAGATGTTTCTCTTCTCATCCAAGAAGCGTCTTCAGCTCTGACAGGATGGTGGGGAATGGAAGGATTTATATTCCTTGCAGACAGCTGGTCATTTGCATTCTTTTAGAGAGTTGCTGAGGCCACCTGGAAGTTTATCTGTGTCATCAGGGTCACCTGAATAGTGCAAATGGGTGTGGAGCCTTCTCAGAACTGTTGAAAGGACTGTGTTGTAAACTGGAGATAGATGATGTTGTATTCCTCCCCCTCTGTTGAGAGAGAGGGCTGTTCACTTTTGACATAGATGTCAAAATTGAATAAGGTTCTAAGTATCCTTATCTAGGCCAATTTCTCCAAAGGACTTAGTACCTTCCTGGCTCCTATATTATAGTAGTTATCCCTGGTCTGCAGTTGAAAAACTGTATGAGAATCAAAATGTATAAATATACAAATACCATGTTTCCCCGAAAATAAGACAGGGCCTTATTTTCTTTTGACCCCCCAAAATAAACACTCGGCTTTATTTTCGGGGAGGTCTTGTTTTTTTTGAGGTGCAGGAAGCGGCGAGCGTGATCACCTCATGGCTGCTGCTGTGTTTTGGGGAGGGCTTATTTTCAGGGGAGGGCTTATTTTAGCACATACGCTCAAAAGCCTGATTGGTCTTATTATCCGGGGAGGTCTTATTTTCAGGGAAACAGGGTATATAAATTAAAAAGAGAAGACTAATTATTATTATTATTACTCATCTGGGATCTAGTCTATTCTAATTTCTGCACTGAAGCTCTAGGCCTCCATCTTCCCTTAACCCAGGACAGTTATGCCCTGGCAACATCCATTTTCCCATTTGACTCCATGGCAGTCTCTTCATTTCTACCTCAGTCCATGAGTGAAATTACTTTAATTTTTCTTTAGCTGTACTGATATTTAAATATTTTCCAGGACATACTCTGGGTATGTAAAATCTGTTGGGCTTCCCTACCGATTATTTTGGAGACAAAGTCAGGTGAGAGGTGGGGGAGGGATGTGTGAGGTGCACACTGAGTGTTTCAGGCAAATACGGGGCTGTCCTTCCTTTCTAGACCTTGGTCAGCCTTCTCCACTCCCAACCTGTTACTCTTTTCTTAAAGAACCGGACACAGAATGGCACATGAAACGTGAAGAAAATAACAGAATGTATTTGTTGAAATAAACAGCTTTGTGTTTTGTTGCCAAGAAAGCTAAACTTGAACTTCCTCTTTAATATATATGTTACCCTTTGGAACAGGAGCTGCTACTGACAGATAATACCATAAGCCTCAAAACTAATTAAACAGGGTCTTTAATTAATTTGGGCTCCTGTTTACTTAACATTAACATTAATTTTATCCATAAATTATTGATATGGGAAGAAGAAATAGAGAAGCAATTCTATTTCCCATGTTAAAGTATGATTGAAAGCTTGAGGGAATTATATTGTTTAATTTAGAACCTTGCTACTCAACACACACACACCCAGAGTGGAGGGATAGATGAAGGAGGAGAGAGGATGGAGGAAGGAAGGAAGGAAGGAAATCACCAGAAATAACTCTTCTCAAAACAAATGAGCACTGTGAACTCCTATAAAAAGTGCTGTTAAATAAAAGAGATACTATAGATTCATCTTCCATTGCCAGATTGGAAGTCATGGAGGCACAACCAGAACAGTGAATCCAAGATCCTGACATGAGAAAATATTTGGGCTATTTTGAGGAAATCTTTATATGGAATCAATTACCATCTTACTTTGTGGATGTTATCATCTTCCATACAATAACATTGTTTTTAATTTTTTTTAAAGTATTCCAGATGCAGAAAGAGAACATCTATATTTAAAAGTTAGAGTTTTTTTTTTTTTCAAGCTATGACATTTTTTTCATCTCTGTTGAGAAAATGCTTTCATATATGTTGAACTTTGTGGAGAAGCACACTTCTTTTTCTTCTGCCTCATGGTTTTCTACATTGCAGTGAAAAGTGGAGGAAAAGGGAAGATGCATTTTTTTTTAAAATTGTCAGGGACTGTATTGGAACTGTTTTGAAAGACTCTATATTCTAGATTTTATTATTTAATCATTGAAATGTATTGGCTTTCCAACTCAAGAGTTTCTCATAATTCAGTTGATTTTTCTCTCTCTTTGTGATAGTTTAGTTTATATAATAACACAGGAAATCCTAACCATTTTGTCAGTTCTATCTTTTTAGTGTCACCCTCACCCTCGTCTCTTTAAAACATCCCTTTGTTTTATTCACAACCCTAACTGAACAGGACTAATATTCTCTCAGGAGGACACTAATGGACAAGTCTAGTATTCTTTCAAAACAACACTAAACCTACCTTTTTAAGGAGCCTGCCCAAGACTTGCCAATATTTGGAGATTGTAGGCAGGTTCCTCTACAGAAGTCAGGAGTCTAGTCCTTCCTGCAGTGAAAAATGCCATCAAAATTACACCCACCAACCTTCAGGGAGTAGCCATGTCTGCAGACGTTTAAAGAGGTCAGTTAGTACTGGACAGATCCTACTCCTGTGCTATCCATCATAAAATATTAGATAATATTCAGAACAAGAAAATGCAGGAAAAACACTACTTTAAAACTGAAGCAGTTATGGATAATTAGGCAGTCCATTAGCTGTGGACTGAAGATGAGATGAAAAGCAATGGCATGAGGACATGGCATGAAAAAGTAATGACCAGGTAGTGCAGTTAGGATGCCCTCTTTGCAATCTCATTTCAGAGCTGTGCAGATCGACAGATCAAGTACCTATTATTTTTGTCAGCCGAATCCTCCCAAGGGTCCTCTAACAGAAGACAGTACAGATAGTTCTCCACTTGTGACCATTCGTTTTACAATGGTTGCAAATTAAAATAGCCCTGAACAAATCTACAACACAGCCCTTTCAATAGTTCCAAGAAAGCTCTACACCAATTTGCACTACTCAGGTGACACAGATAAACCTCCAGGTGACCTCAACAACTTCCTAAAAGAATGCAAATGTCCAGCTGTCTGTAAGGAGTATAAATCCTCCATTCCCCAAGCTTCTTGCATGAGAAGTGAAATGTTTTCAAAGAAAAACCAGAAAGTCCAGTTGCCTCTTAAAAAAGCACCTTTGGGACAACCATGGCCTGGATGACTGAGAATCTCCATAGACATTTCGCCCTAAACAAAATGACTTACAACCCTTTTTCAAAGTTACAAGTGTTGTTCCACCATTTCAGTCATTTGATCAGGATTTGGGCGCTTGGCAACCAGCTCACATTTACAATGGTTGCAGAGTTCACAGTCACATGTTTGTGATTTGCGATTTTCCCAGCTGGCATCCAACAAACCAAGTCAACATGGGGAATCTGAATACCCACAAACACATAATTCACTTAACAACCATGAACCGTAAAATTGGGTCTGGTCACACAATCACTTAATGACTGCATCATTTAGTGACTGAAATTCACTAAATGACAAACCAAACCAACAGGGAAAGCTGGATTCATTCAGTCACATGATTTACTTAACAACCATGGCCATAACATTGGGTCCAGTCACATGATCCCTTAATGACTGCATCATTTAGTGACTGAAATTCTGATCCCAATTGTGATTGGATGTTGAGGACTACCTGTAATGACTTAACTTTTAAGGGTAGTAGAAACAGCACAGTAATGTTCCAGATTCCAACTGTCTTTTGCAGTGGTGTAAAAACAGCATCTGACCTACTGATCCACAGACCAGTAGCCAAATTTTAGTTTAGCATTTTGCATCAATAGTGCATCAATCATGTGCTTAATTTATAGTTCAATGCTGTGCAAATCAAGATAAAGCTTATTCTATAAATCATGGTTAAGCTAACCAGTGATAAGAGAGTTGAAATACAGCCATTTTTGAGTAGATCATTCCCCTTATGGCAGTCATTTTGTAGTGATGCTCAAAACAGTCTCACACATTTTTTTAAAGCTATTAAGGGTTTGCAAAAATGTAGAGACCACCTAGCTGACATCTTACAAGATAAATGACTGATGTAATAATAACAAAAAATGGGGGGGGGAGTAATATGAATACCATAACAGGAGATAAGATCTGTTCTTCTAATATAAGTTAATTAAAGAATTTTACCAAGCAGAGGTCATAGATGGCCATCCGCTTTCCACAAGACTGGGCATACATCATTTTATTATTAGTATTACTAATTTAAGTCAAGGCAATACATTTTTGACTGAGCAAGACGTGATTATTTCAGCATCTTATCTATATGGGATATGTGTGTGTGCGTGATTCATTGTGTCTGTGATTCACTGACAAACAATGCAGATGACATTGGGGTGA
Source organism: Pseudoxenodon macrops (assembly GCA_032467955.1). NCBI lineage: Eukaryota > Metazoa > Chordata > Lepidosauria > Squamata > Pseudoxenodontidae > Pseudoxenodon > Pseudoxenodon macrops. Next base: position 97,759 of record JANHFT010010197.1, on the reverse strand, counting down.
GTTGATACCCTCCTCTGGAGGGGAAAAAAAGCATTTTTGCCAAATTTGGGTATCCCAGAGACAAAGTTTTGGAAACTGCCTTTCAAATGAGAAAAGGGATTTTGAGATATAGTTTCTCCTCTCACTGTATCCTGTATTTATTTTAAGAGTTTCTGGGCACCAGATACAATATTGCATACACTTGTCAGAATATTAATCTTTCCCTTGAGATAATAGAATGAAAAGAGACTTGGCAAAGGACAGGATAAAGAGTTAAGTTCTTTCTAAATCTTAATGCTTGTATGTGTTACATGATAAATGACCAATAGATCTACCAACTGTTGCCTTCAAATATTCCTGAGACCAGCTAATGGGTGACAATTCAATATATAGTTTGGGAATTAAAGCAGCTGAAAACCAGTTTCTGCTGGATTGGGGCCACTAGTCCCTGTTGTGTTCCAAGATACAGGAGAAATGGAAAGTATGTGACTGAACTTTCTGACTTTGGCATTTTTAGTCAAAAATTGCTTTCTGATATAGCACCAGAGGTGGGTTCTGAATCTTTTTACTGCCGGTTTGCTAAGGATTGCGCATCGAGCACGAGTGTGCAGAGTGCACGTGGGACAATAAAAAATAACTTCTGCGCATGCGCAGAAGCAAAATCCAAAATGGTGGTGCCCATGGAGACACCAAAGGAACCGGCTCTGTGACATCTCTTTGATGAAAAAACATAGAGCTATGCATGGGATTAAAGTTAGAATCCTTACATCACATATCAACCCAAAAGAAATAGATTCTAGCATGTGTACAATTGCATTAATTTAGGTTGCACCATATTTTTAACTCTCAGAGCAGTTACATATACAATATATAGAAATAGACCATAATTCTGTAGGAGGGAACCATTTGCCCTTCAATACTCATAATAGATTTATGCTCATGCTGCTCTACATTATAAAAATGTTATTAACCTGTTTTAATAGAACATATTTCTCTGTGACAATCAGAATAGTAAATGCATATATGTTGCATGCTGTCCATGGTATGATGAGAAAGCTTTTGTTAGCTCTCTTGCATTTGTATGTTACAATTTTATTCAGTAAAGCATGCAGTCATCATACATTTTATGAAGTATTAATTTAGCAAATTATACCAATCTACCAACAGACCTAATCACTGAAAAACAGCATTCACCCTGGCATCTGCAGATAACAATTCTTTTTTAAAGTTGCATTTTATTTGTTCCAAATATCTCCAGATTATAGATGGCAGAAAGAATCAGTTTTTCACACAATCATTTAATCCACAGGAAGGCCATGCTTGTCTAAACTTGGAAGCTAAGCTGGCGTGGAAGAGACACATCCAGGGAATACAAGGTTTGTAAGTTAAACTGAGAAGACAGTGGCAAATTTCTTCTCTACAGATATCAAGAAGACTTTGTCCCAATGAATCAACAGAAATTAAGTTCAAGGAGAATTTACTTTGATGCGACTGGAAACTCCAGGGCCACATATGACTTCCAAACTGAAGAACTGTAAAGAGCCTAAGGGTACTTTTCAAAATGCAACTGTACTTTCTTGGTACAGTTTTCTTTGAAAATGTTCGCCTCTCATCCATCTTCAATTCTGCAGTTAAATTCTTCAGAACTGAAAAAGTTTATTGAATAAGAAGCAAAATATTTTCAAGATAAAAAAAGGTAAAAAACAAGAAAGTCCAGTTGCCTTTTGAAAAGCACCTTTGGGACAACCATGACCTGGATAATTGAGAATCTCCTTAGACAACGTTAAAGAACTTTGACAAACTGTAACCTTTAATTTGGCCAATGTCCACCAAATGCAAAGCAAAAGGAAGATGAAGTGATCACTTTAAAAAATATATATTTTTACTTATTTTTATACATTTATTACATTTTTATGCTTCATATCTCACTGATACAACTTCGTTGGCTCATGAATTTGCAAGAATGGTGACTAAAGCCATGAATCAAAGCTATGAGTCATACCAGGGGTAAAAACTGTGACAGGTAGAGACAAAATATAAAAGTGCAGAAACAGTGACAACAAAAGTACATATAGTCAAGGCCCTGGTGTTCCCTGTCATAAGATATGGTTGTGAAAAGGGCCATAAAAAACTGAATAAATTAAAAAATAGATGACTTTAAATTATGCTGCTGAAGAAAATTGGTTGAGAATAACATGGACTGCAAGAAGAACAAATCCTTCAATCCTTGATAAAATAAAAACATCACACACTGAAAGTTATAACCTAAATATTTTAAATTCTCCAAAATTTTATAACATGACACTACTCTAAGTAAAGTTTCTGAATTATCTTTAAGGACAACTTGAAGTTTGCAAATTAGGATCACACAGTTAAGGTGGTGCCTCCATTTTATCTAAATTCTATTTTAATAAATTGGGCCTTCATTCAGCCAATATCCAACAAATGTCCTAAACTGATTCTGCTGCTAAAATCACATTTCTCTCCAAACTTTTCAATTACATTACCTAATAATTTTATCTAAATAAAGAAATATTCAGCCATTCAAATATAATGAAATTATTGAGAAATCCTTTATGCTACTTTTTGGAATTGGCTCCGGTTATCTTTCAACCATCAATTCATTCATAAATTCATGTACCAGCTTGAATTGCTAACATTTATTCTGTCAGGACTGATAGGCCATCTCTTGTTATCCCTATAGTGTCATTTCTTCTGGCAGAGATATTTTACCATTGTATTTCCCACTATGTACTTTTCCAATCATCATCAGCACCAAAATTTGTGCTCCAGATATTTTGACTGGATGTAGTTGGGAATAAACCAGAGGTGAGTTCCTACCGGTTCTATCCAGTTCTATAGAGTAGGTAGTAACTCTATGATGACATCACAGAGCTGGTTCTGTTGTTTTCTCCGTGGAGAAAACAAAATTTTTTTTTGCAATTAAAAAAAATTATGCTGGGGCTGAGAGTGATGATGGTGCTGCGGGAGAAAAGATCAATTTGGAGGTGGCAGGTAGATGGGGCAGGGCATGGGGTGGGAGGGCCACAAGACATGCAGCTCCAGATCTTGCAGTTTTCTTGGCTATTTTTTTAGCAAGAAGGGGTGCTTTTCAGCCAGGAAGGGCAACTGAGGGAAAGCCAAGATGACCACCACCACCCCACGGTGTCCCGACCTGGATATGGGACTGGAGTGTCAAAGAAAAAGTGTCAAAAAGTCCCAAAAATTTGCACCACCATTTCAGTGGGTGTGACTTGGTAGGGTGTGTGTCATGTGTGTGCCCACTCAGTCACATGACCATCAAACTACACTCACAAAGTAAGCCATGCCACAGAACCAGTAGTAAAAAAAATTAGAACCCATCCCTCTATAGGACCCAGGAAGCAACTCTAGATATCTATAGGGTATTCCATTAAAAAAAATCTAAGTAATATCCACTACCTTGCCTGTGTTTGAAACAATTAAAAACATAGCTTTCCCTCAGCCTTGGCTTAAAGTGAGTGACAAGCTTCTTTTTGTGTTAGGTACATTGATCTAGATTGTTTTTCCTTTGTGGAACACACATCACTTTTTTCTCCTTTTTATATGCTTTTTCTACTGTTTTTATTTCTGTAAGCCACCCAGAGCCACCATGGAGGCAGATGGTTATTTATGTAAATAAATAAGTGATAAAATTGGAATGGAGAATCATGTTGTATCATTGGCCATCTGATGGATTTACTGCTTATGACCGTGGAGGACTTTTTCAGGCATTTGAGTGCGGTAGACAAATTAGTTAGACTTGTCCGCATGATTCCATCTTCCTTTATTTTTAAGTTTTATGCAGAAGCAGATTACAAAATATATGCTAAGAGCAAGAATTAAATTCTTGTATATCATGGCAGCATGATAAAATTGGGCCAAAGGTCACCTTAATCCAACATTTGGTTTCTCAGGGGGGGTAAACCAGGTGCCTCTGAGATGTCAACAAGTAAAAGAAGTCCCACTTGTTACCCTGAATCCACCTCCAGCCTGGAGATAAACATGCTAGACCTCCATAAATTGATCCAGTCCTGCTCATTAATTCTGGTTCTGGTGAGAATATTTAGCAATTTTCCACCACAGAAACCACTCCCCAATCCAACTGAAAGGCAAAGTGAAATCTTTGTCAATTCTAGCCACTCTCATAATTATGGGCCCACAACTTAGAGTTGTTTGTATTTGCATTATATACAAATTAGAGGTACTATTATCTCTCCATAAGTCTTCACAATATAATGGGTTGGATATGTTTTCTTAGGCATTTTGTAGTTTTATAGGCCCTGGGCATTGTGCCTAATGATTGTCCAGTCCTGAGCCCATATGGCTTTGGTCTCCACTAGAACAGGATTACATTAGCGAACTTACTCCAGTGGGAATCTTACTCATCAGGGCAAGGTACAAAGCCTTGGTTAGACCACACCTAGAGTACTCCATCTAGTTTTGGTCACCACACTACAAAAAAGATGTTGAGACTCTGGAAAGAGTCCAGAGGAGAGCAACCAGGATGGTTAGG
>JANHFT010010197.1:38046-57764 GCA_032467955.1 Pseudoxenodon macrops | reverse complement strand
AACATACAACTAAGAAGAAATTTCCTAATGTTGAGAACAAGCAATCAGTGCAATGGCCCCAACAGGCAAATCGAAGTCACTTCCGGTTTGCCCGTTGGGCCGTTTTTTACCCTCCGGAGGCTTCAGGATACTTCCCTGAAGCCAACAAGCAAACCGGAAATCCGTTCCCGAACTTCCGGTTTGCCCGTAGCGTCGTTTTTTGCCTTCAGGAGGCTTCCCTCAAGCCTCTGGAGGGTGAAAAACAGCTCAACGGACAAAACGGAAGTCCTGTTGGGACGTTTTTCACCCCCTGGAGGGTGAAAAATGGCCCAATGGGGGGGCGTGCACATGCACAGTGCGTGTGGGTTGTGTGGTGGCACGCGTGCGCACACTAGCGCACGCGCGCTGCTATTTTTGGCACTCAAGAAGAAAAAGGTTAGCCCCACGATTTATGTCGCTGAGTGAGACATTTCTTGTGTGTTTTGCCTCATTTTACGGCCTTCCTTGCTGTTAGTCGTTAAGTGAATCACCTCACTGGTTAAGTCAGTCACACGGTCGTGAAGTGAACCTGGCTCGTCAGAAAGTGACCACATGACCAGTGATGGGATTCAAATTTTTAACAACCGGTTCTGTGGCCGTGGCTTATTTGGGAGCGTGGCTTGGTGGGCGTGTAACTGGGTGGGCGTGGCTAGCTGGTCATGTGACTGGGTGGGCGTGGCTACGTGCAGAGAGATTACTCAGAGGGCTGAAAAAAGTGACTGTTACTCACACTTTTGACCCGTCCTGGCACCAACCCTTCCCCTTTAAGAAAGTCAAGCAAAGCAAAAAAAGTACCAGCAAAGAAAAAAAAATTCTGAAAAGCTCAGGCAACAGTAAGTCTGGGCCTCCTGCCAAGAATGTTATAAGAGTTAAGGGAGAGGCAGTTTCTGTAAGCAGAGCAATAAAGATTAGGCTAGAAACAAAGCCAGAATGTTGTAATTCCTTACAGCATTAACCCTGTAAAATGGGGAAAAAATAAAAGGAGATTTCTTCTAACAACCGGTTCTCCAAACTGCTTAGAAAGTTAACACAGTTAACAACCAGTTCTAGAGAACCTGTCTGAACCTGCAGAATCCTAACCCTGCAGGTGACCCCGGGACATGGGGATCATTTAAAGCTAATTTCTGAGGTTTAAAATGTTGCATTTATACCTTGGCCATTTGTCATGGTGTGTGTGTGTGTGTGTTTTGCTGTGTATTAAGAGTTTGTGTTGCCTTGAGCCCAGAATCACCCTGTCTGAATCAGGCAGCCTTATAAATCTCAAATCCATCCATCCATCCATAAAAACAATAAAAACAGATCAGCAGAATAAGTCAATGCAATTTTTCGAAGTCGAGAAAGAAGGAAACGAGCCCGACCAAATTAACCTGGGAAGATTTGAAATGGCTTTTTTTTTCCTTTAAAAGAAAGGAGTTAAGATGCTAGTCCCTAGGACCGTGATGGCACGTCAGGTGGCACGTGGAGCCATATCTGAGGGCACGCAAGGCGTTGCCCTATGTCAGCTCCAGCGCTTATGCTTATGTCCTGAAGCCTGGGGAGGGAGAAAAACGGCCCAATGGGCCTACCAGAAGTCCAGAGGCTTCAGTAGGGCCTGCGTGCATGCACAGGGAGAGGGAAGTGCAGGGCGGTAGTGCTTGTGCATGCATGTGCGGGGGGAGGGCATTGCATTATGAGTGTGGATACATGCGCGACTCCTCCCGCTCCCTCTGCTTTTGGCATGCAATGGCAAAAAGATTAGCCATCACTATACTAGATCCTAGTTTAAGGGCAAGTATTAAGCTGGCCAAATTCATGGACGGTGTTGAGATCCAATTGTGAAGAGCTCCAGAAATTTCTCTTTGAAATATCCCCCTTTTAACAAACAAATGGTAAATGTGGTTCCATTTAAGGAAGTATAAATGGATGCATATTGGAGCAGAAATATATAAGTATGCGGGGCATTGTCCTCATCAGAACCACTGCACACAGCTCCCGTTGCTCTGTTATTGAGGCCGGTGAGGGTTTATCTCCATCATCACCATCTCAGTTAACCCTTTTCTGCTTTTTGCCAATTAGATCCTCGGGTTATGGTTCCCATTTTGTAAAAAAAGAACAGCTGGTTCTCTTAGGGCATTTCCAGACTATCAAAACAAGGAGGAAATGGTTGATTGCATTATAAAATGTAATGCAGTCTATTGTATGATAACTGCAAGGTGTATATCCCAGAGGATATGCTATCAAGTCTTTAAATCAAGTTTCTAGGATAGCGTTTCTCAAACTCAGCAAGATTTTTTCTTCCGTCCAATGATGTCAGATTCTCAAAGACTGACGGGACAAGTCCCTGAAATTTTGCAGGACAGGTTTTCCAGGAGTGGTTTGTCATTGCCTCCTTCTTAGGGCTGAGAGCAAACGACTGGCTTAAGATTACCCAGTTGGCTTTGTGCCTAAAACAGGACAAGAACTGAGTCTCCTGTTTTCTAACCAGATGAGTTATTTAACCCTACACACCAAACTGGCTCTCATTCAACTCTAATCCTAAACTAAAATCTGAAATATACTGGAAGGATATTGACATAATGGCTGGCTTATTCCATTGTACCTTGCCTCAAGTGAAATTACCTTGGTGCTGTATTGTCCAGCGCATTATGGGAATTATGAACTATAGCTATGGATTGATTCACCATGTGCGAATCCAAGCCAATTATTATTATCCATTATTAAGCAAGCCACAGCTTAATGGCATGTTGTTCTATCATATCTTGATCTTTCACAATATTTCCCTCAAATGCGATTATATGTAAGGCCCACTATTATTTAATCTTTGTGTAAGTGAATTAGTGGTGTTTTTTTTAAAATTCTAACACTGCTTGACAGAGATATGAATCTTATTTCATCACTGTGGCTAGATATGAAATTACAATCCAGATGGAATATATTGCAAGGTAGACATGTTTATTAATTATAATACTTCAAAGTCAGTGATGTGGACCAAACACCAGAAATGGCCTAGAATTGGGAAATTGAATATTGTAGAATCTATTCAATCAAGTACTTGGAGCTTCGGTTTCTTACGAGGTGTGTAAGAATTCTCCATAGCAAATTTACTTTGAGGCAATGAAATTTAATTGAGCTCTAAAAAGTAATTTCCTAACATCGAAGCTTATTAGAACAGGCATTAAGATCTTTTGGCTCTTAAATTCTAACTTGCTAAATTTTATAGTTCAGCAGTTTTGAATAATCACGGTAGAATGCCATGCTTTTTAGCATGACTATTTGCATTTCTTCCTGATACATGTTGTTCATTCCTTTGAACACAAATGAAGTTTCCCCTTTTGAAAAGAGTGTTTTGTAAATGCCAAAAAGTTTTTTTAAAAATAGAGATGAATTCTAGGGGCTGTAATTCCAATATATCCGGGAGTCATATGGTTACTTTCAAAGTTTGGAACAGGCTCCCTCTGCTGATAACGCGGTATAAAACATTTGCCTGTTTGAGCCCTAACTTCCAAACTGGGACATCAAAGAGGCCGATAGAGCACATTCCATGAATGGGCCACTCAACCTAAGACACTGTTCAAAACAGCAGACACAGATTTTGGACTTTTCCCCGATTCTGCATCCTGTTATGGAAAAACCTGCATAGAAAAAGGAGGTTTCCATTCAGAAGAATACAGGAGAGCAAACATTATTTGCAACTAGAGATAAGTGCAAGTAAGTGTTGTTGATGGGATCAATCCCTGAGAAGTTATCCTGGAGGCTCTCATGATCATTCTCAGAATCGATTAAGCACGAAGGAGAGAGTCCGCAGCCATGACAGTTCCCCTTCTCTAATGTAGGACAACTTTTCCTGCGACTCTGGAATTTCCTGGGCATTAAGCAGAGTTTGAGTGGAGGAGAGGTCCGAGGACGTACTTGAAGCAAGAAGATAGAGTCTCATGGTCACAAGGCAGATTGGTTGGTGGTTTCAATGCTCACGGCTGCCCTTTCCACAGGTTGCCATCAAAGGTTATATTCTCAACATGATAAAATATCGACTAACCAAGCTGGGTTCATACAACATGAACTGGCTTACCGCAGTGTGTGAGCTCAACCAATGTTGTGCAAAAGCAACAGCAACTTGTTTTTAAAAGTACAGAGGAAAGTCATGGTTTAACATACTTAAACTAGGTATTTGGGGCTGCATAGAATGAGCCAAACAGTTGGAAGAATTAAAGTTTCAGCCAGCATATTTCAGAAGTTACAGTCCAGATAATCTAGGTAAAGTAGAGCTTTAATAAGTCATAAGAGCACCATTTTTTTACCTGAAAATTTATTGAAAAATGCAATACAAGATTGAACACATATCTAAATGCTACATCTATTTTTCTTTAACTACAAAAGTCCAAAATAACAACTACATAAACTATAAAGATTTGCTAATTGTTTCTGTTCCTACTTTTTTTTAAAGAACAAACTATTCTATACAATTGTCTTAAAAAATTTACAAAGCTCCTTCATATCTGCAGTGAAATAGTGTGATTTAATGTGTAAAAAAGAGAACCAACAACCCCCCCATAATTAGAATACATTTTTAAAAACTGTCCCTTGTATGAAAATGGAAAAAAATCAGTTTATGAATCCCCAACACCCTCTTGAGTCCCCAAAGTTAATTTGTACTTTAATTGTAGACAAGTGAAAATCTATTTTTTTCCTTCTAATTTTTCCAATTTGGATACTGCTGCTCTTCCTTCTGTACACACATTCATAGATAAATAGCTTCCATTTACTATACAGTTAAGAGAGTTTCTAGATAATCTCATAAATGGGGAAGGAAATAACTGGGAGCATAGTCATTTCATCATTATAAATAAATAGACTATATTTTATTTACTGCTCCAGTAATGGCAGTGCTGGTCCCCAGAAAACGAGAATGCTAGAAGCTGGTTTGTTTTGTGATCTAAGGTGATGGTGGCAGCTTTGAGATTGTGAGTGCAAACTAGACTTTGCTTTTAGAAGAAAATGCTTTTCCTTCTCAAAACATGGAAATCCCTATTGTCAATGGCAGACAGTTTAGGACACATTTCTGGTACCCTGAAACGAAATTGTTTTCATTGTGTCTGCTATGGAAAGTTAAATTAGCTTGGCAAATGCATTTTAAAAAGGATTTATTAACTCCCTTTTTTTATTTCTCCAGCATGCTTAGCTATACAAAATAAAATATTGCTCACTTGTGGGATATAAGCGGCCAGGAAGAAACAATCTCACAACTCTTGTTCAGTTACAAAGGCTGCCAGCAGGAGTGCCAATTTGTAAGCTCAGGTGGTAAACAGAAACCCTCTTTGCAGCAGAGAGTGGATTTACACCGCATGCAGGAAGGAATTTCAGAAAAAAAGAAAATAATCCCTATGTGGCAGCAGCCCCAAGATTCACATTCCTAAGAGGTTTAAAAGAGGACCCTTAAACTTTCAGCCTTTGCTGGTGCGAAGTTTAGTTTTATAGTTTTTGGACAATAGGTAATAAAAGTGGGTGGGAGTTGTTGCAATTAAAACTGCCAGTCAAAGGAAGATGTGTATGTGCATATGGTTAAGGGGTTTTAAATGTTTCGTTACAATAATCAGAAGTAGAGTAACATAACATGAAAACAGCACAATCATTTAGGTTTATCAGGGGTGTCCTATCTTGGCAATTTTAAGACTTGTTGGCTTCAACTCCCAGAATTCCCTGGCCATGATTGGAATTCTGGGAATTGAAATTCATAAGTCTTAAAGTTGCCAAGGTTGGACACCCCGATGTATATCATGTAAATCAGCTTACTCTGCAAAAATATGAAGTTTTTCTTGCTTTATGATGCTTCTAGCATACTCAAAGGAAGGTGGAAATCTTATGCCTGGCCATGAGTAGGAAAGCAGAACTTTTATTAAACTCCTGAGTTCAAATTGCCTTCTTAATGAATATATAGAAGAAGAAAAGTAAATTTGAATGACCCTTTTCTTTCTCTCAGGAATACGTCTGTCTTGTTGCCCAGTTGCAATCCTTTTCTCTTGCAGAATAGTTTTTCATCTTTTCCATTCACGTGTGTCCTGTGACTTTGAGCATTTCTTGAAACTAACATAATCCTAAGTGATATTTAGGAAAAGATAATCCTAAATACTTACACAAACCGCTAAATGAACATGTTTTGCTTCTGATTATTGTAAAAGGAGGAAAGTAATGACACAATGCAGATATACCATCCCACCTTGGACTTCCTTATTGCAGTCTAATGCAACACTTATTGCAGATTTCATTACCCGCTTTTAGTAAATAAGCTAAAAATCAGAAAAAGGAAAGTTGGGCGTCATCTATTGCACAACACAAAAAATGGTGAATCAGCAAAATTAACCTTGGTGCACGAATGAAATTGGAGGTCAAAAGGTAAGGCAATAGAAAACTCTGAAAATGGGAGAGCAATAGATGTAAAAAAGGCCAGGAAGAGGTACAATCTGAAATGCATTCCCCTCATAATGTAAAGGTAGTATCTTTTAAATGAGGGATTCACATTCCATGCAAGAATGTGTAGGTTAGCTAAACAGAGTGGAACATCATTGGCTAGCTATCCATAGTGTACAAAAATCATGCTCAGTTACAGCTGCTGAAAGGGCAAAACCTGTCCTTAGGAACCATATGGAATACAAGCTTCCTGAATAATAGAATTCCATAATAAATAGAATTCTTTCAAAACTGCTTTATGCTTTGAATAAAAGAGCAGTAAAAGCAGCAGAAATATTAATATGTTGCACCAGTCAAAGTGTACCAATCAGTTGTCTTCCACAATAAATAGCTAGTTTTGTAATAAATACATTAAGTGCCCAGAGTTTATTCTAGTCCAGTGTAATATTGTTAGGAAGCTTACTTACTCTACAGCTTTCACAATTACTTTCATTAATTCTATTACAACTCAATTTTATGTTTATTTTCCTGGGGGTGGGGGGAGAAGATCTATTTCCAGATGGGCTTCCCTCTGGCATTAATCAGCAATCATTGGAAGGAAACATGATGTAATGTCCAGAGCATATTAAAGCAAAACTGATCAAACAGCATTCCATCTCAAAATACTTCTAAACTGTTACAAACACTTCATTTTGAATATAAAATTGTGGTTTCAAGCTCAAATGGGATGTTTTGTATTCAAAATGTTTCACACACTACTACCTTTAAATCTTTAAATCCTAAAATATTCCTACTGACTCTTTAATCAAAATGCACTCACATTTGAGGGGGAAAGGAACATGCAATATGACAGGGTAGCATTATTCCAAATAGTAAATGAAAGCTTTTATTTACTGAAATTGAGTTCTTCTAAGAAAAAGTAGAGCTGCTTCTTGTTGTATCTTTACAGAGCCTTCACACATTTTAGGAAAAAAGAACCATCCAACTAAGTAATGGTCTATCTATTTTTGAAAGATGGGAATTCCAAATTGGAGTCCAATAACTGAACATGCAGATTGCAATACACATAGAAAAGTGAAGTATTTTGAAAAAGAGTACTCCTATCTGTCTTTTGTTTGAAAGTAATTTAAAATCAGTATTATCTTTTTTTTTTAACTCCCACTGATCCCTTTCATAAATTACTTATTGCTCTTTCTCTGAACATATTCCCCAGGTGGTACATACCGTAGCTTTCTATGATGACAATACGTACAGTATTAAGGTGCTGAGGATAGCAACCAATACTGACTTCTACTCTTTCATTCTAATGTTAACAGTGAAAAAGAGCTAAGGGCATCATTTACCAAGCAACAACCTCTGTTCAGGGCTGATTGCTGTTGTTTTTGAGGGAAAGAAAGTTCTTTTATAAGAAATTCTAAATGATCTAAAGGAAACAAGGGAGAGAGATACAGCACCAGTGCACCATGGTTAGGGTTGCCCCCAAGAAAAACGACAGAGTCCTGTCTTCTGGTGGAAATCAATATATTCCCTCTCCAAATAACTTTTCACTGAGGAAAACAAGACCCTATTCTGTCTAATAGCCTTCGATACCATCTTCTATGAAAGGAATGCCAGATTGTCTTTAACAACTGAATAGGAATTACACCCCTTATCCAGATATATTGCCAAAGCTCTAAATTTAGCTTTTGTTTAAAAGGTATGATTTTAAATCTTCATTTGCCTCTTGCCCCTCCCTGCACAAAAAAACAAATAAAAAACAAAACCCTCCACCCAAACCTACAAATGACTATGGGATAAAAAAAAGCCACCATGATAAAGCCTAACTTAATTGTGCTCAGGGTCTCTTATTCTTAAATTCATAGCTTAATCGGGCTAAACAGCAGATAGGATTACAAGGAACACCTACCAAGGATTGTGAAATAAAACAAAGGTGGAGAAAAGAGCAGATGAGAATTGAATGCCTTACCACAATTCATTTAAAAGCTTTACAATTCACAGTATAAAAAAACAACTTCCATTGTCCCTGAACCTAGGCAACTACTGAATTACTTATATAAACACCACAACCTCCAGATATGTTCAAGCATCTAAAGACAGACATATCCACAAAAGCGAAGGAAATCCACAGACCAAGTACACTGTGGTTAGGATACTCTGGACATTTTGTAGATCAACCAATCAAATTAAAGTTTTGCACACAGTGATTTTTCTGACAAGGTGGCTACTTCTAAGTCACTGATATGCCACATGGTAACCTATTCAAAAGGTAGGAGAGAATGCAAGCTACTTGAGGAACAGAAAGGTGAATATCATCACACTTAAAGGCAACATTTTTGATAAGCCCTGTGTTCTCTTTTTGACATCTTAATATGGATTCAGAAAGTGGCATAGGTAAAGGAAATGAAAAAAACGATGTTTTTTTTTAAAAAAAAAAGCACATCAGCACATGTAAAATATGGCAAATTGTCGGTCACAATATCAAAAACAATGAAAAGGGACATATAGCATTAAAGATAATCCCAAGTAAACATCAAAAAGCATAACTTCCTAACAATAAATGATAGAATGTGTGATTGAGAATAAATCTGGCAGGTTTGAGGTCATGGTGTTCGAAAGTTCCTTTGTAGTTCTGCTGGTATGTCTTGGGTGGCCTTCAAAGAATGAAGCAGGCATCACCTAGGAAGATATAAATTCCTTAATGAAAATGGACACACATTTAGTATCTTACAAAAATGTTTGTGAACTCCTGATATTCTGCAATTGGGACAGAATGCATCAATTATATAATATTTTCAAATAATTGATTAATATTCATCTTCACTGGAAAGTCTTAAGCTTTTTATAGCAACAATAGAAAAATGCAAAAGCATACAATACATAAACAAAAAGCGTGAACTAATAAGATATCACTGGTTCAATTGTTAATAAGAAGGCTTAGCTTATTATAGCTTAGCAATGTAAGCCATCAACGAAAGGCCAGGACAAATAAGCAAGTCTTCAACAATAGAAAGACCATTCCATATTCTGGGCAGCACAACTGACAGTGTCCTTCTTCGGGGTGATTGCTGAATGAACACAAGAATGCTGTGGCATAGTAGGAAAGACGTTTTCTATGAAAAGCTAGATCCATGAGCCATGGTGGCGCAGTGGAGAGAATGAAGTATTGCAGGCTAACCCAGGAGTTCAATCCTGACGTGCTCAAGGTTGACTCATCCTTTATCTTTCCGAGGTGGGTAAAATGAGGACCCAGATTGTTGGGGGCAATAGACTGTAAACCATTCAGAGAGCGCTATAAAGCACTGTGAAGCGGTATGTAAGTCTAAGTGCCATAGCTAAGTGTTATTGTTATGTGAAATAAATACATGTTACTAAATATATACATAAGGTTTGCTCAAATGTGTCTAATTATGAGGATCAGAGTATGAATGTTGAAGTGAGAACATAGCCATGTTATATTTGAGAAAAAGTATTAATAATGATCAATCATATTTGCTTTCCTTATTATATTACGTGCATACATGTTTCAAGGTTATGTTTGTATTTTAGATGATGTTTTAACTTTAAAAACCAGCTTTTTATTATATCATTACTTTCTTACTTTTGTCTGATAATGGGACATAACTGCAGAGCTATAGGATTAAAAAATTAAATAAGTATATAAAATTCATATGCCTGAAGGTAGCCTCCAAGGATACATGAATGGAGGATACCTGTCTAGATGTTTGCTCAGAAATGGCACTCTGGTCTGTTGCAATGCATACTAAAAATCCAGAAAACTCCTCTACCCCACCCCCAAAAAAACCTAGGTTCCCTAAATTCACCATAGGGTCTTTCTTCCACAGATAACATAGTTCTAAAATCTAAAGGTTTAAATCAGAATGCAATGTTCAATACATGGAGTTAAGGATGCTTCCTAGCACAAGGGCCCAGTTCTTGTTCACTCATGCATGAAACAATTCTTGACTACCTGCATAGCTCTCAGGCTTTAAATGCTGCCGAGATAGCTCACTCATAAAGTGGTGCCTTGTTGAGAAACATTAGCATTGATCAAAAGGAAACAGTAGAGAAAATACTCTAAGCTACAAAAAAACGGCAAGCTATTTTGGTCCTTATGTATAACTAAATCACCATCAAACAGTATGTCAGGTGAAACGAATCTGTAGCATAAATAATCCATAAGAAGAAACACACAGACAATTTCTCAAATTAAATGGTGTGCTGAGGTTTCATTCCCAAGTTGCACATTATCTTCGTACTGCACTGGGAAGAACATGAATAATTAATTTATTCTTAGCTTTATCAGAGGACACCTCTCTACAAGTTTCAGGTAACTTGCAATGGATGCCCACAGTGATTGAGACATCTACTGCAGGACTGAACAATGCAAGCGACTGTGAATGCCTTTTTGTTATCTTAAACAGGTGACAACAGTTGCCCTTTTCTTAAAGTACAGATTAAAAAATTAATTTGAAAAAGTAGGATTTTATTAGAACTATATAAAAACTAAAAATATGGACAAGGTAAAAGGTCATTGGTGAATTTGAAACATTTATTTTAGCCCCCTTTAGTATTCTTGATGTTGCTTCTAATGGCAATAGCAGTAGCACCCAATACTTTTTAAATAGTTTACTATAGGTTTCTCTCAGGCAATTGGTGGTGAGTGGACTGCTTATAATAGTGCAGGAACAAGACCTGGCAGGCAACAAGAAGTACCATGTGACATGATACTTGCAGGTCTTATGTTCTGCAGGCCCAACCTATTTAATCCTAAACATTCAATTAGAGTCAGAAACAGGCTAGTATTTTAAATATTCTCAATTCTATTATGGCTGGATTCTGCCCCAATATAGGTACATTTTAGCAGCAGTTTGTGCCTGTAAAGATTTACTATAATGGATTAAACTTGAGATATCAAGAATAGGAAACTTATTTAACATTCCTGAAAACAATCCTTATTTATGACTAAAGTTAAAATATTTTATGAAGTAGCGCTAAAAGCGAATTTACCTGGTATAAACTATTTATTCTGCAATCTCAGTCTCCTGATGAACGACGACCTTGGTCACAGACATATCTGGATGTTGCTCTTTAGCTTCTTTGATGGCCTGAACAAGAACCTGAAGAAAAAGAGTATAAAGAACATATTATTTCTGTGCTGCCTAACTTAATTTGCAGTCTGACATTCAATGGAATGGGGGGAGGGGCTCAACCTGTGTTATTTTACAATCAGCCCGATCAGGTTTGACACTTGAGGAAGACTATATTAGTGCTATCATAGCAATATTTTATCCAAGTGTTATTTTAAAATTTCATTTTACTTATATATTTAACAAAACAGCTTCAAGTTTGTGAATGGCATCTTGTTATCTGTTATCACCTAGAAACATTTGAACTGAGTTTAAAATATTTTCAATGCTTCAAAAATATCTTCAGAATCTGAATTTAAAGTTACTCTTCTATTGTTAAAAAAAATTCCTTCCATTAACAATAATTACAACAATCTCTTACTTGATCATGATCAATATCTGTATCTCCTGTGATGACAATTCGTTTTTCAATTCGTGTTTCTGAAATTCCACCTTTTACAGTCTGTCATGAGAAGACAAATATTAACATTAACATTTTTATAATTAAAAACTGATAAAACCTAGAGATTTTAATTATTTTAAAGAGAAATGTAATCAATTTATTAAATAGGAATGTAAATCAAAATCTAGTTCATAGGTAGCTAGTATAAACTTGTATCATCTTTTGGACTTTCCTTCTCATAATTATGATTTCATCATTTTCATTAATTTCTTTTTACAAAATTTAGAATAGTGAATCAAATGTCCCATTCTTGCGAACCACAGGAAAGTTGCTTTACAAAATATAAAATTAGATTATAAAGAGCATAAAAATGATTTTAAAAATGAAGTTAATATAACAGATTCTTTTTTTTAAATATGTCTGGAAAAAGAAAATATGTAGTCAGAACTCAATTAAGCTCAAATTAAACTAAAATGCTTTGGTAAGAAAACTTGCAATTCCTTGATTCTCAATTTTAATGTAGACATCATTTGAGGCAAAGCCTTGCTTTAAAACTCCATATTACAAGCTACATTTGTTTAAATGTTTTTTCTCTGTGGTTTCTAACATTCTAACATTGGCTAAGCAGGTTTCCCCAACTTCACCATAAATACCAGAAGTTCAAGTATCAAAACAGGTTGGTTCTTTGTATGCAACAAAGCTTTCAAGAGGGCATCTGTAACTCAGAGTAAGTCATACCGTTTGGCTCTTAGTGTATTACTATTATTTTACTTTATATCCATTACCAAAAGCTGTAAATCTAAAGGATAATTTGAGCTCATTGCAACTTTGTAACTACTAATGTAGCCAAGAAAGTAAGATCCTTCTCTTGGATACAATATTATTTTATTTCTAACACAACCACAATTGTCATCAAAACACAAGCTTTTCCGATCTGCAGCAACACTGCCTTATAACAAAATAGTGCTTCTGTGTTCTGTGCATTCTACTGCCCAATCCCGCGAGGATTACCAAGGCACAGAGAAAATGAAATTTACGCATGTATCAATGAGACCAAATACTTGTATAGCAGTGGTTTTACCTTCGTTATCTGTGTGGTCGTAGTGCTGCTGGTGGTCTCTGAAGTGATAGTCTGAGCAGTTAGGAGAACTCCAGGATCCAAATCTCCACTGCCATCATCAATCTAAGACAGAAATACATGGAAGTATAAAAGACTTCCTTGCCCACCTACAGTAACTCACTTGGCAGGAAAGACGCCATTCATAAAAGAGAAAGAAACTGAAAGACTACTTCTAAGTGAAAAGAGATAGCATTAGCTAATCAACTACTGTATACATGTAGGACGCTAACAACAACATTCTGGATCAGACAAGGCCCATACCAATTTAATCCAACCCTCCCAGTAAACAATTAGATGCCATAGGAATTTTACAAACAGGACCTTTGTGCAATGGCATCTTCTCAAGGGTATGTTAGTAAGAGCTGTTCAGCTCCCTGCAGTAATAAATGTAGCAATTATGATTCCATTCCATTCCTGTCCCACTTGTCTATACAATGAAATGTACTTTTTTAAAAGTACAATGTACTTTTAAAAATCTTTTGAGATGTTTTTTCAAAGCAGCATCCAATTTCCTTTTGTTGAATGTATACATAGTTTTCTGCTTAAAGGAGAACGGTTTGTCAAAAGCATCCAGTTTACATATTTAGGTTGAGAGACGAGATTTGCCAAGCATATTTGCCTCAGGGAAAAATAAAAAAAAATTGGAAAGCACTTTGCAGCTACAAAGATAATAAGAAAATCATTTCCCCTTAAGTCTATTTTTGGCTAGATTTTTGAAAAAAGCTTCCCACACATCTGGCTCCTTCTGGTACCATCCAACATGCAACTTATCTTAATGCGAGTTATACACTGGGAAATTTTTAAATTCAAAAGTACAAATTACCAAAGATAATGGATATCTTTTTTTCTTTTTTAACTCTGGGGCCATTACGTTTCCAGGATCCACAGAAGTTGTCCACAAATGATGATTCTGAAGAGCAATAAACCTCCTTCAGCAGAGACTTGCCTAATTCTCCTAATTCAGAGCTGGATATCATTTGGCTAATAAGCACCACACTCAAAAGATTTTTCAGGAAACTTACAGCCACAAAGTGGCCTCATCAGGCATGGGATCAGAGCTGTTTTAGGATTCTGCAGATGGTGTTTGTAAATGTGGCACACCCTTTTAGGTCTTACATGGTCATTTTAATCTGTTTCCCACTTCAAAAGGTTGGGAGACTGTATTGTCTGTTTTTCAGCAATCATGGCCAGAAGGAGCTCTGTGGACCAAAGTAGGGGAACTCATGCAATTCTGTTTCAGAAAAACATGGCTTTTTCTGATAGAATAATGAGCAATTGTCACAGCAATTGTCACAAGTGGAATTCCCTGCAGGAACCGAAACCTCCCACTGAAATAAAACGTTCAACGCCATTTAGATGATAAATTATGAATGAAATCACTTGGATTCTCTAGCAATTGTTCGAAATATATTACAATATCATTGTAACACTCGATGTGAAGCAACCTACCTGTGCAGCTTCGTAAGTTATAGTCTTGGTCTCTGTGTGGACAATTGGAACGTCTTTAGTTGGAATTTCACTTTTCACAGTATTAGACACATCAGAGATGGTAACGGTCTGAGTTTTCACAAGGGGGGGCTACAAAATAGTTTCAAAGTAAAGTACAGTTAGTCACCTTATATATCAATATTACTTAACAGAATTCCAATGTGAAACTGATAGATGCATCATGAACTCAACTATACATCACAACTGTTATGTTGTTTGCACTCATTTGCAGAATTGTGAAAATTATGATGAAATGCAATGATTTCACACATTTTAAAAATCTGATTGGCCAAATAATGGAAATGGATTCACTTCAGTGATCAATATTAATGGCCAATAATGGAAATGGATTCACTTCAGTGATCAATATTAATATTTAATGAGAAATTTAATTGCAGACATCTACATATATACTACCATATATGTGCTCTACCATGTAGGAAGAATATCATGATTTTTTACATGCCACAGTCTTTATTTATTCAGACACTAGTTGAATTTAAATTGAACGTAGGAAAGCTACAGAGAGTGCATAGGCAACACCTGCAGTTTGAAATGTGAAGTCCACCAGTTTATATTAAATCACTGCCAAATCACCATTTATGGATATTCAAGTATTAAGAGTAACAGGAAAAGAAAAGTCAGCTGTGCCACCACCTGATATTTAACTCAAAGAGAACATCATGTTAGTAAGAGGACCACAAAACCACCATATCCCTTTGCATACCCAAAGTATCATCTTATTATCAGATTACATATTTAGGTTTTTTAGCAGATAGGATTAATAAGGAAGGAACACTGAAGCAAGCAAGCAAAAAAAATTACAATAAGCTGGAGGAAAGTGTTATTTCCAAATCTGTTGACTCCAGAATTTGTTGTAATGAATAAAATATTAGTATTAATAATTTGTACTTAGTTTTTGTGATATATTAAACATCTTTAGCTTTTTGAATTTCCCTTTCTTTGCACAAATCAAGAAAAATGGTTTTAATTAAGACATGTCAATTTCAGAAAAAGATGAAGAAGGAAATAATAATTTATATAGACAGTATGAAATTGAATAACTGGTTAGTTTTCGGGAATTACTTCAGGACATCAAAAATTAATCCTTCTTCATGGATATATGTAAATATGCTTGCTCCAGTGTTTGCAAAGTGACTCAGAAAATGTAGCACAGGCGTTTGCAAAAGATATTCTATGTTCACATTTACTACCTGGAAACAGCGAATGAGGGCAGGAAATTCATGATCAACATTTGGATTGTAATAGTCTCCATTTAGCTCTCTAAGTGGCTCGTTGGCAAATTTTGTTTCTTCAACACCACAGGCATCCTCCTCTTGCTCATGGAGGTACAATGGAGGTGAAACAGGGATTACAGATGTTTCCACCTCAGCCTGCTTAGAATCCTCAGCTTCCTTTTCCATATTTGAGCAAAATCCCTCTTCACACCTTAGATCTTCCTTGCTCTCAAGAAGAGCAGTGGCACCCTCCTCTTTCTGCTCCTTGCTGCTTATTGAAAAAGAGTCTGATTCATGAATGTGTGTAGACGCCAGTGTGGTTGACATTTGGCTCTCACTAAAGTCTACTGAATGCTTTGAAACCTCCCATTCAAAGTGAGAGGCAATATTTTTCCCCTCTGTCACATCATCTGCATCCTCTTTGAAGGGACAGTCACGCACACTCTAAAAAGAAATGAATATACAAAAAAGGCCAGAAAGAATTAGGAATAGAATGCACTTCATCTAGAAAAGAGTGCAAAATTTAGAATAAGACTTCATAGGGCCTGTGTACACTATTACAATAGCTGAAGATGAATATTTCAAGGGCGTTCAAAAAGGCTGTATTATAGTCACTCTGACAGACAATAACAGTCGCACATAGTCAAGGTCAAGTAGTTGTTTATATTCTCCTCTCTGTCAGAGGAATTTGTCCTGGTCCAGCTCCAAGTCTGAAGTGGGCAAAGCTATTGCAGCTTTCTCTGTAGTAACAACTACTCTTTCAATCAACTAAGAAGTCATTGGACCAATCAACCAGTCTCCTGCCAGCAGGAGAATAAGGCTACTTTTGAAGAGGTTGGACATTCAGAGATCATGGCAGTAGACACAAAATTTGCCATCTTAAAGTGGAGTAAGTCTGGAGAAGGAGGGGGTTAGCTTTTGCTGCCCCACCTGTACTATTTCTGAATATCCACTGTCCCCTTCCTGTCCTAAACTCCTACAAGGTGCACTGGGAAAATATACATACCCCATTACTCTCACTGCTTACTCGTAAAATACGGATCTATCATACTGAAAGCTCATTAAGTTTTGAAAACATAAGCACATAATTAATGCTTTCATATTGCTGAGGAGTAGGATTCTAAACACACGTTTCAATTTCTTATAATTGAAAAATAATGCTGTCCATCCTGAAGCTACAGGTATGGCTTTTTAAAGAGAAATGAGGAATTTCCTAAAGTGTTTGTTTCAAAACAATAGTTTTCATTATGGCTTATAAATTGGATTTTTCATATATAAATCTAGGAGTCATCTTAATTGCTGAAGCTCTCAACAAAGTTGAACTTCTCAACAAAGCACAACGTAAAGTATTGCTGATTTTTTTTTTATAAGAATGATCCAAATGATATAACGACAAGAAAATCCCAGGCATACAACAGAGATGATGAGAAGTTGTCTCATTATTTATATATTTACAATGATGATGCTTGCCTGAAAGTATCTGACTGCAAATGTCAAACAGGAAACTTCTGCATGCTATTTTCAACTTTTACTATACAATGAGTAACAGCATAATATAAAACAAAGAAATCCACTCAGCCTAATAGAAAGTAAGGGTATCTCTAGCATCGGATCCAAGCCAGATAATTTCACCAAGAGTGATACTATACTGTCTTCCATCGTGCGCCTGTTGGAAAGTTCTCAACTAGATCATTATAAATCTCAGCAAACTCTCCTATTACAATTTGAGGAAAGGAAGAGTCATAGAAAAAAGGCAAGGGTGAAAACATGCTTAAGATTAGAAATAGTATAGAAAATTTGCCTGGTCCAATCACCCACTGAATAAGATATAATACTTTAAATAGGATAAGATGTGTGGGCAAAGCCAGAAATTCATGAACCCCAGTAATAAAGGATACTTGTTTCCAAATCTAACTTTTCATATTAAGTGAAAAGCCTCAGGCAATGAATGGAATTAATATTTGTAATGAATGACATGACTTTGCCGCAAGGGATGGAATCTTATTAAAAACATTATAAAATGCTTGTCAAATATCCAAAGACCGAGAAATATTCTACAACAAAGTAAAATTTTGTACAATTTTGACTGGAAGTGACAAGAAATCACTAAGTGATTATGCAATAACAGATTATGGTTTTTTAAACATTTGCCTTATTCATTGAGGGAAAATGAAAGCCAATTGAATAAGGGAAAAACACTTAGTCATTTAATTTGTCTACATTAAGGTGGTGAATTCTGCATTGAGTAAGCAGATCAAATAATATATGCAAAAATTTGTTTTCAAAAATATTTTTGCTTCTGTCAAACAGTAAGTACTGGATGTATAGAGTCTGATATATTAATATCAGCAATTAAAATTTAGCCTCTATATGTCTGATAGACAAAATATTCAAATAGCGGGGCTATCTGAATGAGCCAAACACCAAGACTGAATGTTAAATGCGAACTCGTACTTGTACGTATGAACTTGTAACTATTGGTTCTTCCCTTCTCAATGATTCTTTCTAAAGGTGTCTGTTCCTATCCACCCTGTACCCACCATGGTAGCAAAATGATGAATATAGATGATGGCATGATGCAAGTTTTGCCCTTCTGTATTTGTGTCATTATATCACACTCAAATATACATAAAGTATATTATAACACACACATTATCTGTCCCTACCCCCCACCAAACCAGGATGCCCAAGACCCCATTGTAAGTAATCTGAGCTAAATATTTTAACCTATTGTCTGCCATTTCTGCTTTTTTTAGCTAGAGAAACAAACCTAAAATATGGGAGTAATTTAAAAGCTTATTTTTTTCTGATTAGTAATGACAGAAGTCTCAGGTTAAAGAAATTATCAATATTAAGCAATTCAACAATGGCAGCTTAGTATAGCAATAGCACTTACTTATATACCGCTTGTGCTTTCTAGCACTAAATCTAAGCGATTTACAGTGTCAGCCTATTGCCCCCAATAATCTGGGTCCTCATTTTACCCACCTCGGAAGGATGGAAGGATGAGTCAACCTTGAGCCTAGTGAGATTTGATCTGCCAAACTGCTGGCAGCCGGTGAGCAGCAGACGTAGCCTGCAGTACTGCATTCTAACCACTGCACCACCATGGCTCTTATCAGCATATATTATCAACATATAAACATATATTATCAATATATATTAGCAGGGATGAATCCACAGTTGTGAACTGTAGACTTTGATGCAGGACACAAAAAGTTTAACTATATTAGAAATAGTTTGTCAAGTTCAAGGAATATTCCACCATAACTATAATTTTTATTCGAAAAGCTATTTATAAAGACAGCATGCTCACTTTCAAAATATAAGCTACAGAAGTTTAGCCACATGTAAATTAGTCGAGGGATGGACACATATCATTTGATATGATGAATTTGTCCTTGCTATGTAGCTTTTTGGAAAATCTCCTATATTTTTATATTTACAGTAAACAGATGTGTTACATCAGGAATTGCCAGTCTTTCTTTTGTATTAACGCGCTACACAATATTCTTTCCCACATTCCATAATGAGTTCTATTGTGGCTTTCAGAAAAGTTTGAACAATGTTTCTTTAAGTGTGCAATTCAATGGAATTAAAGATAAAGTTAATGGGAAAGAGACTTTTGTATTATGATAGGAGCTCTATACTCTGATATTCAAAGAGATTACCGTATTTTTCTTAGTATAAGACGCACCTTTTCCCCTCCCAACAGGTGGAAATGTTGGTGCCTCTTATACACCGAATACAGCAATTTTGGCCTCCTGAAGCCCCACTCCTGCATCACATTTTTACAAAAAATGGGCCAATTTTTCATGAAAACGGGCTACGCAGAGGGTTTGGAAGGCTTGCAGAGTGTTTCACACCCATTTTTCGTCTGTTTTTCACAAAAATGGAGGCGTTGTTGCCTTCCCCCAGCACTCAGAAGCAGTCTGCAGGCC
>JANHFT010010197.1:14812-37946 GCA_032467955.1 Pseudoxenodon macrops | reverse complement strand
GTCGGCAGGCCTCCCAAACCTTCTGTGCACCCCGTTTTTCGCAAAAACGGGTGAAGTTTTACAAAAAAAAAACCAGGGTGCAGAGAGGGTTTGGGAGGCCTGAAGAGTGTTCCTGGGGCCAGGGAAGACAAAAACTTTTTTTTCTTATTTACCTCTTTGAAATCTTGGTGCCTCTTATACACCGGTGCATCTTATACTCCGAAAAACATGGTATATAAAACAATGTTCCAACATTGAAGGTTTTAAAGAAGAGATTTGTTTGTATCCTACTTGAGCAGGGTTGGACTAGACCTCCAAGGTCCCTTTCAACTCTGTTATTCTATTAGTGTAAGACTTGGACATTTCTATAGCTGGCTATCTATATTTTGTATTTTAATTATTTGTATTTGTTGTGTTTTTTTTAAATCTCATTTAAGAAAAAGTCCTACATAGATTAAAATGACCTGATTGTTTAGACTGCTCCAGACACAGCTGTAATAAACTGTTTATTAGGTGACAGTCATCAATGTGCTGCAGATTATTTCCCTCGCCACCAACTAACCTGATTTTAATTCTTTTAGACTATTTAAAAAACAGCAAAAAATCTAGCATGCTGTAAAGCAAGTGCCAGTTCAAAGCATTACATTTAATCCCAACAATGCCTCTGAATCCCACATATATCACAGAGACATTCTTGGAAAATAAAAATAATGGAGGGTTGCACCCTATTATTTTTGGGAATAATACAATATAAAGGAAGCTGAGATGAAAAAGAGCATCTTAAGAGAATAGCTATATGAAGGACTTCAATCTCATAAATCTTCATACAAATGAATCCATACTGAATGCTTGAGAACTAATTGGTAAGAATGGTCATAATGATGCTCTCAAAATTCCAAGTGTCTTATCCAAAAACTGGAGAACTTGGGAACTTTGTTCTAAGATACCACTTAAAAGCTTTTTGATACAAGTAGACATAGGATAATGCAGTTTTTTTTTCTCTAAAGAAAATATGCAATGAAATTGCAGATTGCTTTTAGTGTTTTTTTGGTATCTTTGAACATCAGAAGCACCTATCCGGTGACTCAAGATAACACCTGATTAGTTTGCAAAAATTACAAATTTCCACTCAAAAGCGTCTACTAATTTGTTAATAGCTCCATTATTGACACTGCAGTGAATGGAGACAGCTATTCTTGATAGGTTTTTGGATCAGGCAGAGGATCTATATTAAAATAGCATTCAAATAAAAAAAGAAGGGGATAAACTAATATACAGTGCAAGCAATCAGCAATAAGCCCCTTAAAATTATTTTGTTTTACAAAAAGAATTTTCCTTCATATGGACATTATGGGTATTTCAAGCAAGGTATCAATAATATTAGATTATCCCCATACTGGAAATATGTGCAGAAGCAGCTATATTTAAAATGCATAATTGGTAACATACTACACTCACCAGCAAGAATTTCCAGAGACCAACTAGTGAAAGATAATAGGGTCAATAAACTTTAAAAAGCAGCATTATGAAGCACAAAGACAACATTCCAAATTTAACTTGTTTTCATTTGTACCATTCTTACATTAAACGTCAAATGTTTTGGGGGGAGGGGGGAAAGCAATAGGCTACCATTAATTTATAACTGCAAACTGGATGGATTTTAAAACTTGAATTACTCAATAATAAATTGAGTATTGTGGTTCTGTCTTCAAAATAATTAGGGATAATTCTAATGAAACCATAAAATGAGTATTAGAAGTTTGGTTGTATGGGTCAAAACCATTCTTTTAGGTATTCTGTGTTCTTATTGCGATGAACATTTTTAGCGATAATGATAAATGATTAATTTCCACTAGTTTTGAAGTTATCAACCCTTTCCTTATTATTACATACTTAGATAGCTCTCTAAAATCTTAGGTCGAGCCCAGGTTTTACCTTTCAAGATCCTTTAGCTACTGACTGTTAAGTGAGTAAAAGGATTGTCCTGAATTATTACTGAACAATCCATATATAAATAAGATACATAAAACAGAAAATAACATTTGCTGTAATTGTCCATTCAATCACTAAATGCAGGCTGATCCAAACCTATGCATTAGCCATTCTCTTGCCTAATGTGATTTAAAAAAAACATGTACTTAATTCAATGTTTTATAAATAATCAAGAACAATCTGAACCAAGTAATTTATGGTTGGAACTCACCCAAATGGTCTTCTCAGCCTTGCCATAGTTCATAAAGTAGTAAGATGGAAAAACATTGTCACCCTGAACTCATCAAATTTCCTTAGATAACCTAACATAAAACTCTGTGGTGCCCATTTTTATTTATCAAATTTATATAGCTGCCCATCTCACAAAAAGTGACTCGGGGTAGTGTACAACAATTAATTGACATGTTCGTGAACTTTGGTACATGCTTTTAAAAATATTCTACTTTCAGAAAAATGGGTAATTTAGGAATATTTCAACTAAAGGTCTTCTGGTGGTATAGCAGTATAAATAAAAACATCAAAAAGTAAAGCATTAAAAATGACACAGACACACACACACACACACACACACACACACACACACACACAAGAGATTAGCAGTAATGTATTGCTAATTATTTTTAAACCTATAAAAATTAAAAGTATAATACATCTTACTGGTGAAATTCCATTCCATAGCCTCATCTGCAGGAACACCCATTATATTACTACTATCCATCAATCAGAAGATTTGATGATACCTATATGGGTGAAAGTGATCCTTAAAACAACTAAGTCCCAAAGTATGGAAGGCATAATTTAAACCTTCGGTCCAGAAATAGATTAAAAGACACTGCAACTGCACATATTCTATGGGCCCCAATGTGTTGTGATTCCAGAACTTTGGTGCAACTGAAGAGTTGCAAGTAATCTAGCTTTAAGATGATTAATCATTATACATGTGGTCACTGATTTAAGCTTCCAAAGATAGATCTAGTACCACATGCTAGCTATAAATGCAATCCTTCATGAGTCAAAGGTGAGTCCATGCAGAGAAAGTTAAAGGTTAAACCTTCATTGAGTGATTCATTGATGGTAGGTGGTTTGTTTATCTTACAGTTTGTATATTGCAAATATTGCTTCACCTCTTTGACTATGACTGATGGCCTTCACTCCCAATATCTTAGGTAGCTATACAGAGAAATACAGGAAATTCTATAAGCAATATAACAGCATCACCATCAGAAAACAACAATGTAGAGAGAAATGCAGCTATCTAAGCAATGGCTCAGACCCACATCTTTAAAAGAAGATCATGGCCCATGGTATTGAAAGCAGGTAAGATGTCCAGAAATCAGTGGACCTATGCTTTCCCCACAGCCTGGGGAATGTTAATCTATATAGACATGACTGCACAACTGAAAGAAGTTAATTTTATATTTCGAAACTCTCAAAAAGATAAACACCTCATATATATTTTTCCCCTGCACATACAACACATGCTGCATATAATTCTAAATAATAAACATTTTAAATGTTAATTTTAAAATATTACCTGAATTAGTTAAACTTCACTCATATTCAACTTTGTTCAATAATTTAATTGTCACACATCTCCTTTCAAGATTCAAGTTTATAGCTGCTTAGGCTAAATACTGCAATTCTGCTCTCAAAAAACTTATGAAGTTGTCCTCAATTTATTCTAGGAGTATAAAATCAATTCATCTGTGTTTGCATAATGTAGTAATGAAGAGTCAAAGTCAGAACTTTATAATTATGTTTTAAAATTATACAAATAAATTGGATATCAAATAACTATCTTTACATCTAAGTGTTTCAAAGTTTAAACAACATGCAAAGATTTAAATGAACAGAATATATAGTTAGATGTCAGAACCTCTGCCTAAAGTAATGCTCAGTTATGTGTTAACACAACTGCAAATAGTATAATGAACATCATGCATCAAACAGTACACACACATTTAGAACATACTAGTTTCATACAGACAGGTGTTGCAGGAAAAACGAAACAATTTAGTAAATATTCTGGAGAAAAGTAAAGCACAGAAAAATTTAGAAAAAAAATTAAAGTAATGATAAGAGAGCAATTTAAATTATAGATTACTGCTTCCAATAAGTTATTGGCTCTCTCTCATTCTAAACCAATCTCAACAGCAACTAGAAGTTAAAATCTTTCCTTTAAGTAAAATCATACAGAGAGGATAAATGATTCACAAATATGCATCTAGGAATACAGAGGCAGACATAGAAAGAATACTCTGCCCTTACAATTAACGTGAGACAACATATGCTGCAAGTCCACTTTATTCCTGCCCAGACTGTTCTGGAAATAAGACATAGTTCACCCCACTACATTATATTGTTACACAAATCACATTTCCCAAAAAAATGGAATTAAAAGTGTTCTCAGGTATACTGATTTTTTTCAACAATTACTGCTTCCCCCCCCCCCCTTGACAAGCTCCTGTGTTCAACATCCAACTTTAACAGCAAGCCTATACTAATAAATGCAGACATGGGTCTTGAACATGATAGAAGCCATCCAAGCAAGTATATCATTGACACAATCTGATTTTTAGGGATTGCACAATATTAAAATTTGTCGCAATGCAACTTGCCTGATGTTCCCTGTTATCTCTCATAAATACCAGAAGTTATGTATTGAATAATTATGTCTTTTAAAAAGCAGAATTTCTGAAAAACTGAACTACAGTCAAAAATAAAATAGAAAGAGTAAGACAGCAGCTTTAGCCAGAAATCAAAGGATGCAGAGTCTTGTTGATATTTCATATAAGACTCTGTGTGTTCCTTAATTACAGAAAAACCAGCCACCACATAGTCATTGCAAGGATCACCAATAAGGACATCAGAAAAGGAAAGCGTGGAGAAGAAAAAATGTTAGTATACAGGTGACATGTTTTGAGTGTTTTCTGCTCCTCAGGAACTGGAATAGAAATTTTGGCCTGGATTTCTTCAGTTGCTCGTTGGGGTAAACTTCCCTCAGGAACTTTCTCTTGCTTTTTAATATAGTCTTCGTCCTGCACTAACAGAGGGCATTCCTGTGTCTGCTTTCATGGTAGGAGATCAAGAAAGACAGAGAGATGAACAAAATGACTGATGAAAAATGCTCACAATTATACTTGGGGATATGCAAGGACACAAATGATAAAATTGTCAGAATGAAAGCAAAATATATTTTGTACTAGTTACGCAACTAATTCCTCTGTTAACTTTACAAAGTGGAAACCAAATTCCACAGAGAAATTAGCTGCTTTCTAATTGACTAAACAAATTCTGAATTGCTAATAGTTCTTTGTGCAGAAACTCATGCTAAATCAAATCTATCCATGGGTTAAAATATATATATTTGAGTGTTAAGATATAGAATTATGTATGTAATAATAATAGTGTTGTTTTACAAACAGAACTGATATCATACAAAATATTGGCTGTGACTTCCTATTATACTGAAATTCAAAATTGTACTTTGTTAGATCTGATATTTCAACTATAGCACAAAGTTAATTGTTTGAATACCATGGAAGATACCATAATGTATACCTCCATGTTACATTGTGATTCAAGTGCAAAATATTCAGTTTCCTAAAAACAAAGAAAATGCAATGTGCATTTCTAATAGTAAGATTACAAAGAATATATATTTTATTTGCATATGACACCAGCGTGTAAAGAATTTAAATATGAATAGTATTTTGCAGCTTTATGTGAAAACTGAGCATAAACTGGAGATTTTTTCCCCATGACAAATGAAAATTGCTATCTAGGACAGGAAAAATTTGGCTCTAAGCTCTCTCAGTTGATTCAGTCTTCTTTGATCAATCTGATATTTGGGGACAGAGTCTTTGCACACCCCTAAGTAATGGAGATCAGGGAGAAAGTAGCTGGAAGTCTGGGCAGCAAAATGAAATGATAAAGTATGCAAGAGTAACATGAAAATTAAAAGAAGAACATGAAAAGAGAGGAAGACAACATAAAAAGAACAGGGTAGAGTTAAACTTTCATAATTTCTCTCTCTCAAACTTTATGGCAACATCTTCATGCAACTTTGTCAACCAGCCATGCGCTGAAAGAAGCAATTGAAAAGCTGCAAAAGCTTGCAGCACTGCAAATCCACTTAAAATGTTAGCTCAGAAGGCTGTGAGAGATGACATTATTGAAAAGGCAGCCCAAACAATGCTAGCAGCTGCTGTTGAGGGTTTGGGATTGCCAGTACCAATGCAGTAGCCAAAATCTGCTTTAGAAGCATGTATTAAAACAGCAGCTTTACCTCTGGCCCAGCGACCTGACTCTCACAGGGCTGAAAAGTGGATTTCTTGACCTGGACATACACAAAGTATGGAAAATGCAGTTGTATTTCAAAGTAGAATAAATAGACAGATAAACCAGAACTAAATCACAGTTTATAGACTATTAAAATGACAATACTTAAATTTAAAAAAATGAAATTCCCTATGACTAATAATGATAATGCATCCTTCTGTTTAAGAAAGCAAGTTAAGAAACTTGGAGGTGCCTGTGTATTAAAATTAATTTTAATGAAAAGTCCACTCACTAATTAATACTTATTACCTGAAGTATTGAGGTTATTATCTGAGAAATGCAATTATTCTGAAATGCCCTCAAATTATATTAACTTTCATATAAGAAAATATAAATCATTCTTGTTCAACGTTTATATAATCAGAACAAAACTTTAGGAATACAACTTTATAGCATTCTTTACAATTCTACTCTGATCAGAGCTTCAGAAGCTAATAATGAAAAGGCCTTCCATGCTGTTCCAACTGTTATGAATAATAATTCAACAATTCCTACTTCTATCTTCCAACAAAAAATGCAATCAGCTGCAGAATAAAATCAAAATCTTTTCTTCTTAATTTCTTCATTTCTATACCTTAATAATTTTGGATATTCTTAAAGCAAGTCAACAAAACAATTCTAGGAAATTCTGGGGGGGAAATCACATGCTACTTAGCTATCATGCATATTATTGCTCAGGCACAAAGCTATTATTAAATTCAGGTTTTTTTTCCACCAGCAAAACACAGCTCATCTTGAAAAGCTAACTACATCAGGAAATCCCAAGGTTGTCAGATATATTAGGTCTAAAAAAAATCCTAAAAGGCGGCAATAGCCTATGACATTCATTTTGTTTCCAAAAGAAGTATATGTGTATATATGATTTATTTAATATACTGCCAATCAGGAGTTCAAAGCAATGTTATGTTCTGAGTCCAGAGCATAGAAATACTTTGATAAATAGTATCTGAGTATTTTAATGAATATTCAGTTCAGATTTAATCTAACATATCTACAATTACACTGCAGAGTGTAATACCAAGTTCAGTAATAATTGAAAATACAAAAATATACTGTAATACTTTTAACAATGCAGAATTAGCATTCCAACTTTACAGTGATGGACTAAATGCCTTCTGATAGTAAATGATAAAGTGATACATAACACTACATACATAACTAGCATGTATGCAAATTGTCTAGTGAGTACCAATATTATTATATATTGTACAGTAGTACCTTGGTACTCAATGAATTTGACATGAAAATTTTGATCCGGTATTCATTTATTTGGTATTCAACATACAAGTAAAACTTGCTACTCTTTCCAGTGGAAACAAAGGGTCACACATTAGTCACGTGGTGCTAATTTTTAGTACCCCATTGCACCTCCCGGAACCAATTAACGAGTACCAAGGTACCATTGTATCTTATTATTATTATAATATACGGGGAGGGTGTGCTCCTCTCTTGTGGCACCTGTCTCTGGGACAATGTTCCCCCAAGACTTCTCACCCTGATTCTATTTAAACAAGCCCCAAGACATGGCTCAATCCTCAAGATTTGAGTTAGTGTTGGTGAAGATTCTATGATGTTTTGGGTTTTTTTAATGATTGTTTTTTTCATATACTTGATTATTTTTGTATTTCATAGTATTTTATTGTATGGTTGTATTTTGTAAGCCACCCAGAGTCATAACAGATTGCGGAAGTCTATAAATTTAATAAATAAATAAACAAACAACAAATAAATAAATAAATAAATATTGTCAGACCAAATCAAGCCCTGCAAAGATTTCTTACTAAAGGATAAAGAGCATAAGCTGTCATGCTGATTCAGTATGGGTTGATAGATATTTTTTGACTTCCCAGTCTAGGGATGATGGAATTATTTCCCCTGTAACACCTACTACCCACCTGAGGTATAGTGGTTATATATATATAGTCTCTCTCCCCCTCCCTCCTCCTATAATATTTTATGCTAAGATATTGCAACCCCAAAGTCCACAGTAACCTAACAGAAAATTGGCTTTTAAAAAGTTAATAGCTCATTCAATACACAAGAAATAAGTAATGAAAATCTTAAGCAACCTTGCTTAACCTTTTGTTTATGTCCTTCTCCCCAAAGGGGAATTCCAATTCCTAGAGAATTAAAAAGTGGTCTTATTTAGAAGATCAAAGCCAAATAAATCATCAGTACTTTATAAAGTACTCACTCCTTCTACTCCTGTGGGAATCTGTCCATTGATGTTAAGCGTTCTGAAAGGAGAATGAGTAGAGAGGCGTTTGTCCCATTCACTTGGCCGTGGCTCAGGAACAGATTCCATGAAGTTTTTCTTCAGTTCACTGATGTTAGCATGATGCTTCTTTATTTCTTCTTGGGGTTTATCTAGATCCTATCATTTTAGGGGGGGAAAAATCCAACACAAACCACAGAAAGTTTTACTGAAGCGAATCTACCGCTCCCTTTGATGATGCAGAAAGTTAGTCAAGGCAATTTTTTTTCCCCTCAGAGAAATAAAACTTTGGAACAGTTACCTATTATACATTTCCAACACTCAGCAGATATTATTAGAATCTAGAACTATTCAGTACTTTGGAATTGATTCCAAGAAGATGCTTCAGAACATGCCCGAGTGTATCAAGTAGTGTCTACATGTAAATGCTTAAAGGAGATGCTTCTTTTCCTGGGACAGTGTGGCTATCTTCCAGAATTGCTACACAATCATAGGAAAAGATGTGCCTATTTTCAGCACTTGCAAAAGGGAGTTTATGCCTCCACATTCCAAAGCATCTTTTTCGAAATCAAATCTGAAACTTGTAGAACTTTATTAGCTTCATTAAAGTTTCAATCCTATATTCACAAGTGGTACATTTTATTAAGCTTGATGATACTTCTTTCTGAGTGGACTGTCATACAATATGGAACACAATTTGGCTTGTACCTTTTTTGCCTGCTGTTAATCTTATATCCAAAACGCTTTTACCAGCTGCAACCAGCTGTTACCAAAATCCACAAAGGTTAATCATTCCTAATCCTAACTCTTGGTAAGGAAAAAAAAACCAAGAATGAGGTTGCTGAATTAAGTGGACATAATTGACTAGTGTATAAAATTCACCGGTGGGAAAAAACATTTTAGTGAGCAAAAAAGTAACAAAAGCCAACCAATTATTTGGGTTACCATTATCCAGGATAACATGACTTCATTAGTGACTTGATTTATCTTTAATAAAATACACGAAAAAATCCCATTTGGACAATACCATTTCAGAACTCAGATTAGAAGGTTAATATTTTTAATTAGTATGCACATCTCATAAGCTTATCACTCATACGCTCATTGATCTGCAGGAAACGTTCGTCTATGGATACATATATGCACATTTTGGAAAAATATATTTAATTACAAATTGTTCAGCCAGTGACCTTATTACAAGGATTGGACCCAGCCTGCACTGCTCAAGGAAGCCTTTCAATCATGATGCTGCCATTCCTCAGGTTGACAAATGTATCTTCAGAGGGTACATATTGAATCTACATGTATTTGCACTGTAATAATTAAGTCTTTTTTAATTTGACCTTTGTTCTCCCAAACAAGGAAAATCTTGGCTTGGTACAATAAAAATCTTTGCTTGGTACAATAAAATTGAATTGCACACATTTTCAGGTTTTGAAAAATCCAGTTTTCTCTATTTCAAACTCAAACTCAAGGCTCAATATAAGAATACTGGTGCACTATAGTCCAAAGAAGGGCTTTGCCTCATTTTATACTGTACATGTTTAACATTTTTAAGAGTAATAACTCAGCTGATTTTTAAAATTGTATTGGATAGGAGCATTAGTCATTTTATATTTTTATGTAGACATTTTATTTTACTATATCTGGTTAAAAAAAAACTTGTCTGAGTTAAAATAAACTATTTGTTAAAATGCAAGACCTTCCAAAAATATTATATAAAAAGAAAAAGTCATCCTACCTTTACTGCAATATTAAGAAATCAAAAGGTTTTCTGATAAAGAGTATCGGTTATGACAATTGAGACCAAAGTTTCAATTAACAAGTCAATTAAGTGAGTTTGGCCCCATTTTATGACCTTTCTTACCACAGTTATCAAGTTAATCAGTGAAGGTGTTAAGTTAGGAACATGGCTGTTAAGTGAATCTGGCCTCCCCATTGACTTTGCTTGTCAGAAGGTCGCAAAAGGTTGCAAAAAATGATCTCATCACCCCAGGACACCAACTATAATAACTACATTCCAATTGCCAAGCATTTAAATTTTAATCACATAACCACAGGAATGTGAAAAATTGTCATGCCACTTTTTTCAATGCTGTTATAACTTCAAAAGTCATTAAATAAATGGTTGTAAGTCATGGATTGCATGTAGGTTACTATCAGTTATACTATGGTTTGCAGGATAGTGTGGCAATTTCAATATTAGATGAATATTAATAATCTTAAAATCATTGAAAGATATACCAAAGCTTAATTGTATCTAGTACACTTTTAATTTCTTTTCTGTTCATCTTATTGTTTGAAACTTGTTTTGACTTTATGATGGGTTTCTTTGGACCAAAATGTTTCTGCTTATTAGAATTAGATGGGAACAACCCTAATGCTTCATGAACAGAATAAAAAAAGTAAAGAAAAAGAATAGCAGGCAATTATTACAATCTATCTGATTGATCGGCTGTTATTGCCGATGGTCTGTGAATACCTGCAACAACACAGTTAGGGGTCAAACTAAATATGTGAAACAAATTAGAAAGTGACATTGGGCTACATATTTATTCTAGAACCTGATATACTAACAGGAGATAAAATTACTACAAAAAAGAGGTAAGTGCATTGGATTTTTAAAAAACTACCAAGAGTAGATAAGAAATTAAAAAGCTGACTTATAGAGGAATTAAAATGATATAGAGGAAATATTCACTGTCTCTTGCCAGATCACCTTATGTTGACTGGATTACACCATTTAATTTTGCCCCAAGCTCTGCATTGTAGCAAACTCAAAGCTGTATAGCATGAAATTAAAAATTCAAAAAGTAATTAGTACATTAAAAAATATTGACACTGCACAAGAATCTCCTATGCTATTTCTGAAATTGTGATTAAAAGATAATAACACACAAAACCAGAATCAGTATAAGAAGCACACATTCTCCTGTATCAGTAATATGTGATTGGAATGTTCAGTATATTCAAAACCATGTTCAAGTGAGGGGAAAATGCAGTCAAGGCTGCCAATCTCATATATGTAACCAAAGAAATTGAAAACTGAGAATGACAAGAAATATCAAGTTTATTCAGCTTGAATAAAATAAATGATCTCGCACATCAGGAATGAAATGATGACATTCTACTTCCTCCTTTCAAATTTATTGGAAAGTTTAAAGGGGAGGAATTATTCTGTTTGAATGCTGTTGAGAAACTGGCCACATTTGAGATGGAAGAAACAACTACATGAACTTTTTAACTATGCGCAAGCTTAGTTTTCCCCTTCCCCTTCTATAAAAATATATAACCATTCTAGTTTTGATATCAACAGCACTGATAGAAATAGAGATGGTTTACGACATGCTACCCATATGCAGGATATGGCAAAAAATACTCAGCAAGCATCGTAGTATGAGGACCAGTCGTAAGTACCACTCATTCAAGTTCCAGCATAAGCTTAAAAGAAAAGGCTTTGAAATTAAAACTGAAAATCAGGGCAAAGGTCTGCTACTCTGATTGAATTCAATTTTATATAACTATTCTGGGATTCTAGCCTACAGAATGGCATCACAAAATACAACCTTGCTTAGTTTGTGTCAGTCAGATAATTGCACACTTGGAAACTGTTACACATAGATAATCATGTAACGAGTTGCTAAGATTTAGAAATATATTTAAGTGAAGAATAATCCCAATCACATATTTTCAGATAACCAGAAAACAATGTAAACAGATAAGAAAAATGATTGCATAATGTCATGTATATTGTGACATGCAAAAGCCTATTTCTAACTAAGTCATGCAAAGAGCATGCATGCACACCTCACCCCAAAAACACAAATGCTACAGCAGAGGCGAAAAAGAGTTTAGCAAAGAATGTAGAGGTCCAGGCAAATGCAACTGAAAGAAGCTTCAAAGTCATACAAACCTCCAACATTAAATTGCTATGTCTTATATAAATGTTTTCACCATCTAGTCTCTTTGATCTTTTCTGTGAAAGAAAGGGGGGGAAAACAAAAAAAAACAAAAAACACACACACAAAAATTAAAAAGGTTGTTCTTGCAGGTATTTGCAGATT
This sequence comes from Pseudoxenodon macrops, assembly GCA_032467955.1. Lineage (NCBI taxonomy): Eukaryota > Metazoa > Chordata > Lepidosauria > Squamata > Pseudoxenodontidae > Pseudoxenodon > Pseudoxenodon macrops. The sequence continues at coordinate 25,355 of JANHFT010010197.1, read as the reverse complement.
GGAAAACGAAAAAGGTTAAACTAACATTCATAGAGCAATGATTTGCGAATGGGGTATAGTGTATAGAATCAAAAGATCATGTGGAGAATATGAGGAATGTATGTGGTCCTGCTCATGAATGATGAAAAAATGTAATGGGTTCTTTTTAAAAAGACAGTTATGGCTCCATCATTCTGCAAGCTGTTCTTCCAAGGAGAAACAGTATTTCCAAAATAGAGTAAGAAATTAGAATAAAGCTATGCAGAACACTGGAAATGTCTTCCTGGCTCTCTAGTGTACATAAAACATTTTTGAAACTACTATTTATTAATACATATTTCAAAATGTAAATACATCTATTTGCCTTTTCTATTACAGTAATACTTGTTTTTTACTTCCTGAATTGTTGGCTCCTCATGGAAAGTTTTTTGCAAAATAATTAGGAAATGAGAAGTATAAAGAAGGAAACTTTTATTAATTCTTTAGCTAATTCTGATTAGCTTTGTTTATTTACAAATAAGTATCAACTGATAAAAGCACAGGAAGAAACCAAAATATTGTCTTTTTAAATATGTTGCATATGCATGAGTGATATGATAATTTTGTTTTGATGGAAGTGAAAAAAAAACAGCTAACCTTCCTCATTCTTATCGGGTCTTCCTCTTTTTCTGCACGCTGCTGTTTTATGATAGTTTAAAAAAAAAGAAAAAAAACTGGGTTCATTTATCTTGATTTGATTTAGCCTTTTTCCCCCTTTTTCTTTTTAAAGAAAGCAAAGCAACCTAACCAGACAAACCTGATTTTGGTCGCCATTTGTGTTGGGTATTGACATTTTGATATGCATTTTCCCCACCTACGTTAAAAAATAAAGTGGCAAAAACATTTTTTGTTAGTAGAGTTTTGGAGATAGCATTGCTTCAAAAACTACCATTTGTTTTTGAAGCATTGTGTAAACATGCATTAATTAACATGCACTCTTATGAAGACATAAATAAACACCATACTTTAAAATGAGTGTTAGTCCCACATAGTTGATGTTATTTTAATCAGCATTTTGAATTCTTCAAAACAATTTTATTGTAAGTATAAATATGTAAAGAGGCTTAAAACACGTTATACAGCTGAACACTTCAAAAGGTCTCTTCCAACTTTTCTCTTGTTATTTCTGGCTGTGATGAGCTTCTAAAAATCACAAGAAGCATGAGAAAATCTCTACATTGTATTTAACTTGATCCTTGTTGCAATGAATGGTCTAAATGAATTGGACTGATACTTTGGAGCAGTAATTCAGGAAATCGATTAGGTTGTAATCCATTCCTTACAGAGAAATTTGCTTGAGAGGGAATTGTGCTGGTTTAACCAATGTGAAAGTCTGACAGAGAACAAGCACAGGGCAGGGTAGCAGGTGTGGAACAAGGAATCAAGAATCAGAAGAATATCAACTGAATGAGAAACTAGGTATCAGAGCAGAAGCAGCCAAGAAGGTACTGGTCAGAAGAAGAAATCCAAAAAGCTTAGTGCATAAGATGAACAGAGGCAATACATTTGAGCTATACGAAAAACAAAAAAAACAAAAAACATAACTGTTTATACAAAGTGTCTATAGAAGTGAGGAAAGGATGAAGGAAAAAGGTCCCAGCAGGGGAATTGTATTAATTCTGGATTTTTTTGTTCTTACAGATATGGCCTTGACAATCCTCATAGAGTAAGGACTGATTATATCAAGACTATCAATATGCAGAAAAAAGGACTTAGCCAGACATTTTTGTTACATGTTTCTTAAATATGCTTGCAAAAGCATCTTTAATTGTTTGAATTGGGCGAATTATCAATTATGCAGCTATTAAATATAGGAGACAGGGCACACTTTTTTATTTTTAAACAGTCCAAGGTTTTAAACCAACATTAAAATGTTAACATATTGCTCAATACTGATAATAAGCAATGGCAGACTATATTTCAACTGCCAACTTTAATACAGTATTATAATATGATATTAGCTGAACTAAACTATAACCATTCATTGTCAGTAAATCCCTCTGAAACCAATCAGGTGCATTTTTAAATATAAGAATATGGGATTTCACTGCAGTAAAACCAAGAATAAGTTTATTTAACCAAAATTAAATTTTAATATATTGTTTTAGACATTTTCATGCTGAATTCTGGATTATAAATAGGTTTTTCTATTTTTCTCTCTCTATTAAAGTCTGAGGAATGGAATTTGAAGAAAGAGAAAACCACAGGCATCCATACCAATTACTGTAATTTATATGTGAGGAATTTCAGGGCACAATGAAAAAGCCATCAAAAGTAAGAGTTAAGATACAGAGCAAGATAATAAAACATTACTAGCACAATAACAATGTATGTAACAAACTCCTTAGATCCCAGTTTAAAGATCATATGTCTTAAAATAATGTCTCATTTCACATATTTAGAGCATAACACAATGCATGATGTTACATAACTTTTAGATTTTCTCTTGAAGAGACTCTCAAGCAAGTCCTTTATAGTGTTATTGAAAGTTAAATGCATGTAGTTGGAACATGCCTTCTAGTACAGCATTAGAACTTAAATACTTATCCCCTCCTATTGATTCCTATTATTGACACACTGCATGACGGAGAAATCTATCTTAATAACCATCAGTGGATCCATTCCAAACTCTGAATTCATTTGCCTCAATGACAAGAACTAACTAACTGCAGCTGAGCCATACTTTGGAAGGAATATGTTTAAGCCCTGTATTGACTTTTTAAACATTTGGATTCTTTTGGAATTGGCACCCACAATAAATAAATAAACAAACAAACAAATAAATAAAATATTATTTCTCTCTCTTTGTAATGAAATATAGAGACAAAATTTAATCCACTGAATAAGTAAAACTAACTGAAAATACAGAAAGAGGGAATTTATAAGCACCTATTTTTGAGTAATATATTTCATTCATTATTGATGATTAAAATACAAATGACTGTTCAAGCAATCAAATTTGCCACTTATAGTGTCAATCTGATAGACTTCCTCAGAATTCCTTCAAATTCTAAGAAGTACAATGAATGAGTATAGAAGCTTTGTAAGAAAGTTAAAATGTAAGTTGGATATAGTTTCAAAGAAGAGCCAAAAATTAGGTGAAACTGTCTCTAATTGCAGCTAGAAATTATGGGTAACTATGTGTGAAAAAAAGAAATGACTACAAGTTAGTATGGGTTTAAGATCTCAAAATGAAAAAAAAACTATTGGAAAGCAAAGTTTAAGAAGTACACTGATCAACACAATCAGAATTATTTTGTTAGAAGGAAATCCTGAAGAATGTTTGGCTTGAAACTTTCTTAGGTTGTGAAAGCAGTGCTTGGAAATCAATGTAATTTGCTTTCTCACCTTTAGTCTGAGGACAAAACCAGAATAAGCAATAAATACTTTTCCAGGCTGGCCTATGCAAGTGGTTTAACTGTGAGATGGGATCAATCTCTTATCTTATTCTAAAACAAACAAAACCATCTTACCAATAATGATAAAAATAGTGGACCATCATACCTGAAATCCTTCAGCTGGTTCTGCTTTGGCTTTATCCTGCAAAGTTCCTTCAAGTTTTATTTCTTTTTTTACTGTTTCCTTTTCAGTTTTAAGAACTGCTGGTTCTTTGCTGACAGATGCAGCTGATACAGTTGGCTCAGTAACATGACTCTGAGCAATAGCTGGTGCAGATGTAGGCCGTGGGCTTCTATCAGGTGTAACCACTGCTACTGCTAAGCAGAAATAGATACATCTTCAGTTATAGTACAGAACAGAATCAAGAAGAAAGCCACAACACTGCAAAATAAAGATATGCAAAACAATTGGCATGTCTAAAGCAGAATTTATTTTAAGTAATGCATGAAGATAAATGTTAAAGAAAACATTTAATACCACCAAGAGCCACACATTTAATGTTAGTGAAAAGCTTCTTATTTCAAGAGTCACTGTACAAAGTGGGTAACTGGTGCAAATAATTATCACAGGCAATATATCACCACCTAATTACTGCTGTTAATCATAGCAATAAATGCAAAACAAGACCACTTGAGTTACTGACAGACATAGAATCCTTATTATAAAGATTAAACTAAATAAATTGGTATTTTTGTTTCAAAGGATGGCCAAATCGTAATACTGGCTTTTTTAAAAACAATTTTCAGAGTTATATCTTATGTTGTGAGAATAGTATGAAAAAGTCCAGATTATGTGACAAGAATCTTTAACAGCTTTCACTCTCTTAAGTGGGACAATGAAACACACTGTAAATTGGATCACCTCTCAGATGCAACAATATATTCAGACTGGGTCCTAAGAAAACGAATGAGCAGCAATAGTACTTCATGCTACATCTATATTAATTTATTTCACATACTCATTACTATTGAAAATGTTATAAAAAATTATATTGCCTCAAGTTTGACATTTTCAAAATCTAATTTAAAATTGAAGTACACATTTCATCAATCAAGTATACTGTACTTGATCAACGTCAAATGATATTTATTCAAACTAAAAAAAAAATCTTTGATACTATCTCTTCCATATCTTGCTTTGGTTCTTTAATGCTGAAAGTCTCCCTAATTCCCAAACATATATATAGGTACTCCTCAATTTAGGATAATAATTGAGCTCAAAGTTTGTTATGCAATAACTGAGTTTTGCCCCTTTTTACTACCTTTCTTGCCACATGTATTATTGAATCACTCTTAAGTTAGTAATTTGGTTGTTAAGTGAAGCTGGCTTTCCCATTGATTTTGCTTGCTAGGTCACAAAAGGTGACCCCAGGATACTACAATAGTCATAAGTAGATTCCATTACCAAACATCCAAATTTTGATGATGAGACCAGAGTTGCTGCAAACATTATAAGTGTGAAAACGGTCATAAATCACTTTTTTCAGTGCCATTGTAACTTTGAACAATAAAGGAGAATATGTGTAGCTCAGGGTTGACATGAGGGGTCCTTGGTGCTCTCCAAGTTTGCTAGTTTTTTTGCAAGCATTTCATTACCCAAACTAGGTAACGTCATCAGTGTATTGAATGAAACATCTGCAAGAAAACAACCAAGCTCAGAAAGCACAAAGACCCCTAACTTTAAACATTTCCCTAAACAAATGGTGTAAGTGGAAGACTACCTGTACTTCACTTCCTTTCCCTCAGTATGGATCTATTCCATGCTACCACTCCTAGTTCATGCTCATTCACATTGGCAATGTTCCAGAGGAGGAAAACAGTGGACAACATGCATACTATCAAAATTAGACTAAACCATATATAAACTCTTTTAGAGAAGCTTTAATTGTGAATGCCGCCATTCACAATTTCAAATCTATCATATAAATATATTAAGCTTCCTGGTAGTTCTCTACCCATTATCATACTATTTTGTGCCATACTACTGGTAAGTACTGTTATAATAAGTCTAGTGAATTGTTAGATAAATCAGAAAGAATGAATATTAGTCACTAAAGAAAATATGTTAGTCACAAAATATAAGTTGTTACTGTGATACCTGACTCTTCCTGAATTGTTTCAAGTAATAGCGATTTTGGCTCTAGATCCTGTACAACTGATTTTTCCTCTTTCTCCTCTTCTTTTATTGTACTTATGTCAAGAACATGCATAGCTATAAAAGTTATGAATGCATTTTAAAACTTCAAAGAATTAAAAAGAGAATTACTAGGCGCAAACTTGTAATAGAATTTTGTCTCTTCTTCCAAGCTCTCTTAGCTGTGCCCAGCTATTTTTGCAGGCAAATACATGCACAGACACATTGCTCCACATTTTTTTCTAATGAAGCAGTCAATCAACTCTAGTAAAAAAAATGTGACTGCTTCAAAGATATGAAATGAGCTTGCAATCTGTCTTTAGATCAGAGGTGCGTTGCTGCCGGTTTGGATTGGTTCTATAGAACCGTTAGTGGAGATTTGCCTCTGCTCGCCGAACTGGTAGCGATGGCCACCTGGCCACTCCCGAACCAGTCCTCCGGGAGGAAATCGGTCCTCCTGGTGGAAATTGCCTCGAAAATAATCCTCTGTACATGTGCAAAGCCTCCTGTGCATGTGCAGAGGGTTATTTTTGAGGCAATACCCGGATACGACGGGAGTACAAAACACGCACCTCCGTCGCGACCCGAACCAGTAGGAAAGGTAAGTTGAACCCACGCCTGCTTTAGATTAGATCTAAATATAAACAACCTAATTATTCTACTTGCTTTCTCCATCCAACTTGATAAATGATTCACTAGTACTATTGTGTACAAACAATAGAATGCAAAATTAATATCACTGTTTTGACAACATATTACAATTTTGAAGGTTGCTACTTGTTGCCATTCTGTTACCTGGACACACAAGAAAAATAGGGGGGATGTATTTATATATGTAGTATCTTGCTTTGTTTATAAAAGAATACTGTTCTCCCATTAAATTTATTCAGTGTTATAATATGAAATGTTAATAATATATGCAAAAACTGATACTTCCATTCTCAAAAATCTAATTAGAACCTGAATTATACAACAGGAAATATCTAAGAATAATCCTACTTCATCTGAACAATATTAAAATAAACTACTTATCAAATTGCTCTAAATATATCTTAGCACTAAGAAGAATAACAAAATAAAACAAGATTGTAAAAGCAACAGAACTGAGACTGAATTCAATGCCTTAAATGTGCTCTGAAATGTGTGTCAGAAGTAATTTAAGTTGCTGTGTATAGGCTTTCCAAGCCAGATTGTACTATTATAGACAAACATGTTTTTAAAAATAGGATGAAATCCTTATAAAAAATAATGCTTAAATTATAGCAAAAAAAACCAACACCAAAGATATCCTAAGTTTGAATATAACTTTAGAACTGCATAAATGACATTTCCAGCATAGCAGTTACACACTATCCATACCGAAGAATACAGCTGGCCAGAGATATTGAAGAACTCTTTTGTAAAGTATCTTTTTTATTTTACAATAATTAAATATGGAAAGTGGTTTTCCTTCAGTCATCTGACACCTTAGAACCAAACTATTTTCTCAAGCAACTGAGAGTTGTGGCTTTATTGTTGATGCAAGAATCCAAGTATTAATATACAGGAGGGGCATTGTGTTCCAATCAGTGAAGAACTCATTTTATTCCTGTATGAGATTGGGGGGGGGGGGGAATGGGTTGGGGGGATTTCCTGGGAGGAAAAATATACTCCAGAACATGTGAAGCATTTCAGAATCAGGTAAGATGTCTCAGCTCACAAAAGGATAGAAAAAGCACCGCAGAGACAGGGACAGAGAGAGAATCAGTGCCACCCACAGCGATACCTGGCTTCTTCTGAAATTGTTCCACGGGTTCTGATTCCGGAACCCCAACCAACACCACATCCTCCTGTTTCTCCTCCTCTACGAGTTTGAACTGAATTTTTTGAGAGCCACGTTTAGCTGAAGAAATTGTGCACATGTTAAGAATATACAAAACATTGTATATAGAAAAGAAGTTGCTAAATTTCAGTATGGGTATTCAGCTGCCTTCAGTTAAAATTATCTCCAAATTTGAAATGGTTCTTAAAATTCACAATTGTTAGCTATATTAGAAGAAGCATTGTTAAGTGTTTAAGGAAGATTTAAAAGCTACTTTTATGAATCATTTAAAATTGTTTGTCTTCATGTTATGTCACCAACATAGAAGTCTTTTCCTGAGGCATTCATGTTACATAACAGAAGAAACAATGAGTCACACAGGAGATCATAGTTATTTACTCATGACCCCCAAAAGGTGGCAAAATATCAGAGTTGCGATAACCAGGGTATGGTAAGAATCAGATGCCAGTTTTCAGTTCCACATTTTTTTCAAACTTCCCATGTGAATCCAATACCATTTTTTAAATAAATCAATTACTACACATATAGGGCAAATATCACTGAAATCCAACTCAGTAGAAAGAGGAGAATAGGGTACTCACCGCCATCAAGGCTTCTAGAAGCACGTTTACTTGCTGTTCGTTCAAACTGTGGTGCAGGCCTATCTATTAGGGCACTAGCTTGCCTGGTCTGAGCTTGTGTCCGGCCACTGTAGCGAAATTTAGAACCCAGCAGCAAGAATCTGCTCTTGGGGAGCGCTTCAGTTGATGTTAATCTAAAAGATACATGCATGTTCTAATGTTATTAATTTAAAACCCAGGGATATGTTTCCAACTCAGATAAAATGATTTCCACTCAATAGTGAGTACTATCTTAATGTATCTTTATTTTATTGACTTATAAGTGCCATTCACATCCATCAGCAGGAATCCCAAGGCTATGAAGCTGTGAGATAACAAATGATCAGAATTCACTCTGCTTTTTAAAGGTAAATTAAGATTTTCTTCATTCGGGCAGCGTGTGTGATTGTTGCATTTCTCTCTCTCTAAAATTTCTGTTTTTCAATTTGTAAAACATATTTACAGATTTCGTTTCACTAATTTAGTAAGAGACTTTCTCATTAAATTCCCCATGTGTAAGATTGAATAGGACTATAGCTTTTCCTTATAAAATAAGCAGAATTTATATTAAGTTCTGTAACTGTGAGCTTTGGGCAAGATATTTTAAAGTACCCCCCTTTCCAGTTTTCTATGCTTAGCTAAAAGGGGGAAGTGTTTGATAGAAGAACTAAGAATCTCAAGAGAACAGATTAGGTTGTAGAGGATACTCGGTTTGATTGGTGAAAGCTTTCTTATTTTGAGAAACCTTGGAAATAGGGGCTACTCCAGGCTTATATATTCTGAAGTAATGGAACATTATAAACAACAAATTGGCTCATTTTTATTATGAAAGAATCTGACTGTTTACATTTAGTTATTCATTTATGAATATAAACAACACTTGAACAATTTTATGCTATTCAAAGTTTTGTGCTCTTCCCCTCACCTGCTGGCAATGTACTGGCCTCTGCACCTGTTACTTTCTACTATGGTCTCAGCAGTAAAGAGCAAGCCTCCCGATCATCCCAGCACTTTTTCTCCCCTTAACAGTCAATGGTCTTGGCTACTTCCCATTTTTATGCCATCAACCATCATTCAATCCATTTCTGCCTGAAGCGACTGCTTTTTGTTCCATGTTGCTAAGTGAGGACTTCACATTCCTGCCTGCTTCCCCATTGCAAGTTCCTGCCGGCTTCCCCATTAGACTTTGCTAGTCCTAAACCGGCGGGAAAGGTCACAAATCATGATCATATGACAGCCAGAAACTGCAATGGCATAATTGTGAGTTAGCCAAGTACCAAGATCACCATCACATGACCATGGGGGTGCTACAATGGCTACTAAGTATGAGGATCAGTTGTAACAGCTATTCAATTAGTGCCATTGTAAGTTTGAATGGTCATTGAACAAGTGGTCAATGAGGACCGACCATATTTGTATCTTGGTTATGACAAGGACTAACAATACCCCTCTTACACTGGTGCTTTGGATTAGTTGTGCATCCCTTAATGATATTGACCTACTTTCAGAGACAAATACTGGAAAATCAAAGCCACGTACTACCATTAGCCGTTGGCCAATTAGGACTAAGGAGGTCTGAAGTATGAAACCATATTTGATTTCATTTAGTTCAGATGAGAAATGGATTTACTAGATGTACACCTATAAACACAATTTCTTAATTAGCCTGCAATAAAAAATACAAATGCAAACCTGAAAAATGTGTGGTGTTCAACACAGACTTTCCATAATTTCTTAGCTGCTCGATAACTAGGAAGTTTGAATCCAATAGTACTTTCATATTGTTCATGCTATGGAAAATAGTAAGAGTCAGTTTGATTGGCACAGAAGTTATACACTGGATTAAATTATTTATTAAATTAAAAAAATATTTTCATTGGATTTTTAAAAAGAAATAACTATTGATCAAAACCAGTAAATTTAATTTAAGCTATTATTGAAAAGGTTATCATCATCAACTAAAGAAAGGAAATTACAAAGGAAATGAAAAAAACAATGGGGAAGCAGGAAGGAAAGCCCTGGAAAAAATAAAATAGGGAAGAAAGAGACCAGTCACGTTTTCTTGGCCCAGCTCACCTCACACAATGATTATGGGGAAAATAGGAGGGGGAGAGCAAATTAGTAAAATATAGAGTAAAATCCTAAAAATAGTTCTAAAAAACTTTCAGCTGTGTGGCTGCATTAAAACTATAATGGCTTGATTGCATAATGTAGCTGTTGTTATATAGCACATTGAATACTTCATTCTTACCATTTAGCAAATCAAATAACTTATGAAAAGTTACTCTTTTCACTAATCAAAATAGGTACAAACCTAACTAAGGCGATTAAAAAATACCATTCTTTAAAAGCATTTTCCCAAATAAGAAAAATGCAATATGATTTTACATTAAAATCACAGCATGACTTGGTCAAATTTCAATACAAGATTATGTTTTTTAAATGCTGACAAGAAGTACAAATTTACTGATAAAATATGCTATTATCAATAGAAATATGTATATCATAAAATATACCATATTTTTCAGACTATAAGACACACCGGTGTATAAGACGCACCAAGATTTCAAAG
>JANHFT010010194.1:5553-15588 GCA_032467955.1 Pseudoxenodon macrops | reverse complement strand
ATCAGCCCCAGAGCAGTGGCTGTGTCTCCACCAAGGGCTGCCCAGCCACCCACTGGCTGGGTTCGGCTGGATACTGACCTCGGAAGGTAAGCTACTCCCTTCCACGCAGCCCCAACATGCTTGCTTGCCTTCTACGTGACCTTCCACTTGCCTGCCTTCACAAGCTGGCCATGGGGACACCGGGAAGGCTTCAGGGAAGGCAGGCAAGCATGGCAGGGCTTCAGGAAAGGAGTAGGCTGTTAGCTCTCTTCCCTATGGCCCCAACATGCTTGCCCCGGGAAGGCTGCATGGCAGGGCTGCGGGTCGCGGGGAATGGAGTAGGAAAGGCAGACTGGGATGGGGGGGCAGGGGCAGCTAGGTAGGCCATGACTTTGCAGGCTTACCTGGTAGGCAGATCAGGGGTCCAGGCAAGTTGCAGAGCTTGCCTGCGGGGCAAGCGAGCAGTGACCGGGGGATTGGTTCAGGGGCGTGGCAAGCCAACCGTCGCTACCGGTTTGGCGAACCAGACCACATGTCCGCCTACTGTTCTCCTGAACATGTCAGAACCAATAGAATTTCACCCCTGCTTGCAGCCCTTCTCTGAGCTTGCCTACTCTCCATGCCCTTGGATTGTGTGGAAGAGACAGCTGTTCCTCATTAGAGATCTGCTGCCTATTAGCATCACTGCCTCTCATCAGCTGATCCTCCTGTGTCTGTGATGGCAGGTAGCCCTCGGTCTGGTCTGAGGGGCTTGGGACAGCATCATCTTCAGCCTTTCGCCTCTCCAAATATGCCAAGGGAGATGTGCCTTCCCTGTCAGATGGTCCCAGTTCCAACTCCTCCAAACCAGGCCATGATAATTACTTTCCAGAATTCGTTGTATATCATTGTATATTCATTGTAATCAAGCAGCAATGTTATCAAATGTTAGAACTAGAAACCATTCCTGGTTGAAGCTTCTATCATTCTGTTAAAAATCTCTTACAACACAAATATTCTTTAGCTTCCCTGTTCTTTCCTATCCCAGTGTGAAATCAGCATCAATTCTGAAAAAATAGGAAAGGTGAGAAATTTGGAATGCCGAATAAAATGCATTACTAAAACACCCCATGACTACATGAGTATCTGATGCATTTCAAATTGCTTTTTTCTTCTTCAAAGGAAAATACATATTCCAGTATTTAACACAAACAGCTCTTCTGTTCTCAAAGCTCAGATAAACAACTACTCTCACTGAAAACAACTATTCTCCCACTCAAGCAATCTTGGATTTTGTTTTGGGAGACAGGGATTTATACTGCTGACAATCTGAAGAGAAAAAAATAGCACTAGCAGTTTCAAAACTGTATTGATTTACTTAGCTACACATTTTAAATTGGTGCTTATTAACTAAAGCACTGCTGGTTGGGTTTACGCTTCTTGCTAACTCATAAAACAAGAGTGTACTATTTCTGGAAAAGGAATGTGTCAAGGACTGCATTCTAAACAATTGGCCTAGAGAAAGTGAGATAAGAATGGACAAAACGTAAATTTCATTTCACTTAAAAGAGAATACAATTTAGATTGCTGTGTGTGTGTGTGTGTGTGTGTGTGTGTGTGTGTGTGTGTGTGTGTGTGTGTGTGTGTTGCCAATCAGCCCAAACAAAATTTGGGTTGATTGGCAGGCTCTATCAAAGGTTTGGTGGAGTGGGAGCTTCATTTCTAAGCGAGAATCAAACAAAACATATTATTAGTTAACACAATATATAAATCCAGCCCATAAATGAGGGCATTGAAGTTCACTGTTAATTTCCCTTTCATGTCATTTGTTTCAACTTGTCTTTTGTAAGCTGAATCATGAAACTTGGAAATGGATGAGTAATGGTGGATGCAGGCTGCTTCTTAGAAATATTGAGAAAATCCCAATTTTGTGCATTTCTACACAGCCCATCCCTTCCCTACGTCAATTCAACAGCATTTAGTTAGCTTATAAGTAAGCAAAGGTCAGGAGGAAGAAAAAGACCAGTGCCAAATGGTTAAGTCAAAGTAAGATATGTTTTATTTGCATTATGGAGGAGTGATTTTCTTTTCCCCTCCCCCCCCATCTACAAAGAGTCTCTCCTACAGCATTAGACTAAAATGACTCAAATATATATTTGTAAAGAAAACTTGCAAGGTCAGCTTAATGGATTAAAGCACAACATTGTCTATTCATTAATGACACCCGCAATCGCCTATTTTCACTTCCTTGTAAATAGCCTTGCAAGCAGAAAGAGATAAGGAAGTGTCTGCCGTTTTCAGGGTCCTGCTGCAACATGTTTATATATACAATCACTTTTGCAGCATGCAACCACGCACTCAAAATATACGGTATTACTCTTAAAGCATAAAGATGAAAGAAATTTGCTTGGCAAATGTTATCCATATAAACTGCATACTTTGGGTTTTCCATTTTGCATGGATCATCTGCAAACTTTGTATATTACGGTTTTAATCTTCAAGTCACCTAGACTGAAGCAGCTGATTGAGATTACTCCAAAATCAGTTGAATTAATTATAGGCACTGCATTTTGTTTGCTCTTAAGACGCATGGAAACATTTGTCCCGATCGTTGTTTGTTCTCTAAACTTGTGGCATTATAAACACCGTCAGTTTTCAGTGCCGCCCTTCGATGAATTCCCGACTTAGTAACGATTAATAAGTAAACAATAGCCCAATGCTAGGCTGGTCTAACTCTGTAGACATGCAGCAAGACTAGCTTTTGCAGGATTGCAATGATTAACGAACGATTCAAAGGGAACACACACACCATGTGTTTTTCCTACAGCCCCGTTTTGACTTTCTTCCTTGCCTCTTGGCAAGGAGGGCTGGGAGTGAAAAATAAACCTGCTCCAGCCTGAACCGCATACTCCTCAAACTTCTTTTAGCCTGTCCAAAGCTTGCATTTCTTTTCGTGTCTCTTTCTCTGTGCGTCTTTTTCTTCTTTTCTTTCTTTCTTTCTTCCTTTTTTTCTTTCTCTGTCAGGAGTGAGAGGCTTTCTCACTTTGCAGGAGGAGGAGAAGGTGAATGAGAAAGGTACAAAGAGAAAGGCGAAGGGAGAAATGGGAGGCGGACGCTGGGAAAAAGGGCAGGACAGGGAGGCACTGAAGAGGCGGAGCTTCCAAGCCGAGAGGAAACGCTCGGCACCCCCTGCAGCAGCTTTGAATAGAGAATGAAGCCCGAACGGAGACGCCGAGGAGAAGGCGGTGGCAGCAGGCTGAGGGGAGGAACCCGGAGCGGACAGGTTAGTTGAAGTAGCGCCAAGCGCGGGGCGAGGACCAAAAGAAAAAAAAAAAAAAAGACGGCACCGCAGCCACCGCTGTCGAAGTCTTGGCTGTCGATGCGAGGGGCGAAAAGAAGCGGGGCACGTGGAGTGGGCAAGCCTCGGGTAAGGGTGTAGCCGGAGAGAGTGAACAATCAGGTTTCTCTCCCGAAGTGGAGAAGCTTAGCCCGGACGGCGCGTGTTCTGTGCCTTGGTACACGGTCTTCTGGATGCGCGGACTTCGCTGGTGCTTCGGAGGGCACCCCGTGGCTCGCAATCTGCCGGACTCCAGCAGATGTAATCTCGGCAGTTGCCTGCCTCTCGTTTGCTCTTGTGGCATTTCGCGGCTGGTCCCAGGCTCCACCTCCGCCCCTGCTTTTGCCAATAATCCGTTCTTGCAGAGGGCGCCCTGTTAAAACCCTTCCCTCCAGTTTGAGAAAATGGGAGGCGGCTCTCTTTGAGTAAGAGGTTGAAACAATAGCGGGCTGGTCTTTCCTCGTTATGCTGATGCTCTTGGGGGGGAGAGAAGAGAGGGCGGGCCGTCGCTCTGATGAGCTCCATTTCTCCAGTTCCGTCGACCGTCCCCCTTCAAATTCTCTGCATTCACGGCCCGTAGAGGGAAAATTCGGAGCAACAATTCAGTTTATTCTCTTCCTCTGCTGTATAAGTTTTCATGTCTCTCCCCCCCTCCCCCTTCCTTTCTTAGGAAGAAGCAGATGTCAACTCTTGGCACCTGAGAAAGGAATCCAGACAGAAGACCACCAGCAGCTGAAGTGGCATCTTTGGGTTGTTTATTTGCTCCTCAACAGTGAAATATCTTTCAAGCTTTAATTATCAGACCTTGCTGTGCCTCCCCTGAAGGAAAATTGACAGACTCCAATTCCTATATGCAATGATTGATCCTTTGGGGACTTTCAGAAATGTCAAAAGAACTTGCTTAATCGGCTAGATTTTATCCTGCGCCACCAAACGCCTATTTGCTGAGTCGAGAGGTTTATTCTGTCTTGTAAGATGGAATAGATGAATCAACCGATTTTGGGCACCTTTTTTTCCCCCCAGGAGGACAGATCAAGAAAAGGAGGTGCATGCCAAAGGTGCTGTAGAGGGAAAATAAAAAGTAGGTGCTGCAAAACGTAATGTGTCAGGATTTAGAAGAAAGGCAAAGGAGTCTTTTTGGAACAAAGATTTAGCCTTTGAAGACAGTTCTAAATCTTCCACTGAGCTTGGACTTCACTGCTTCCACCTTTCTTTTCAGTCCTTTTTCCTGTCTTTCTACCATATCAGAATATTTGTCTTTGGAGATATAAACCAGTTGGTATTTTTGACAGCGGAAGATAAAAGCATAAGGAAGAGTGCAAGTGGGAAACAGTGATGCCTTTTTATCTTCTCTTTACTACAAAGATGAGGTACCTTCTGTTGGAGCTGACATCTTTCATGCTTCTGGGTAAGAAACTGCTTATCTCTGTCAAAAAATCTGGCAGGTTTTAACTCATCATTTGCTTTTTTTTCCCCAGCTGTGTTTTCTTTTATGATTGAACAGTTCTATTATTGGGGTGATTCTGGAATCAGGAAGAAAAGGAATTTATTTAACATAATGGATTTAATGAGATTGTAGCTAGTACAATGTTCTGTAACTCTGAGCAAGCATATGAAGTTTGGTGAGGTTAATGAAAGCAGTATCTTGGCCTTTTCTGCTGTGCCTCAAACAGTTTTCTGTCTGGCTTTTGAACCTAAGTGTTTGATATCAAGATCAGCTGTGAATTCAATTAGCAGTGCATTTAGGAGGTAAGACGTACCAGCTGATGTTTGAAAACAAGTATAGAAACAGTAAAGGAACACAAGACTTGAGAATGTGGAAGCTAGCTCGTACTAATGTGGCTTGTCACTATATTTTTTGCAATGAGAACAACTAAGTATCTTGCAATATAGTAAAACCCAATATTAGCTATGACATAAAGATCGCTGGACAAGATGCTAGGTACATGAAATGTATAATAGAAATGTATGTTATGATATATGTATTTAATCTTTAAAGTGCTAAAAATCTTATCAGGAAAGTTCTGCTAATTTATGTAATGTTTACTTCCAAATAAAAGTGTGTAGCATTATAGCCTTTGTTTCTAAAGAAAAAATAACAACCTATGCTTTACTTTTTGCAAAAAGGTAGACATCTGGTTAAATTAAAACTAGGAGAATGTTATCTGAATACTCAGTATGGCAGTCTCTGCCTGCCATCAAGTGATTTGTAGCTGGCATGTGTTTTAAACAACTGCACATATATCTTAAAAATGGACAAAGTGAAAATTCATGTAGGTCTATAAAGTATCAGAATTTTTGTGGTTAAGAGATAGACTTGTCCTTGTATTTACTTCATGGAGGCAGTATATAAGTGGTGAAAAAAAATCACATTCACATTGTCCAAAGTTCATGTATATAGTGTGGCAATTAGATGCATGTCGCCTGTTGAATAAAATTGGATATGGCAATAAAGATTGATTCTGATTCTGGATATATATAAAAATGCAGATAATAAAGCCCCATCAATAAAGCATTGAAAAATGCCCTCTGAATAAATGTAACTATTGTCAGTTGGTAAACTTGTTTTAAGAAACTCATATCAGTAGTGATTTGTTCAGCCCAATTTATTACATAGTTGTACATAGTTGGGTATAAGTGACTACAGATAATGGTAGACACAAATTATGACACATGCACAGTAACATCACAACGCAAATCATAGACATGACAGAGTTGCAGGATTTGTATCATGATGTCGCAATGTACTTCTCATCATATGTCCCTCCCTGTCTACTACTATAGATTCTTATGTGGGCTGGTAAACTTGTAGGAATATGTCTGTTGAGACTGTCAATCATCTAGGTCATGGTTGTCCCCAAGTCACTTTTTCAAAAGGTAACTGGACTTTCTTGGTTTTTTCCTTGAAAATGTTTCGTTTCTCATCCAAGAAACCTATTCATTTCTGACTGAATGGTAGGGAATAGAAGGTTTTAAATTTTGTGGAAATATTGCATTATTATTGCTATATTGCTTTAAAAATGAATAATATTGCAACAAATGTTCTGCTTGAGCCGCAATCTTTAGGCGTATTTATATTAAAAAGTAAAACAAAAATAAATCTTACATTCCAGTGCTAAAATATTTCTCTAAGAATGGTGCCTAAAGTTGTAGCCTGCAAAAAAGCCTATTGTATTATGAGAACTGACATTAATAAATCAGAGTTGTTTATTAAACAAAGGCAATAAGTTTGAACATCAAATCTTTTTGGTTTAAAAACAGTATTATTGTAACCAAAGTACTCTAATGTCAGATTCTTGTTCAGTACCTAAAGCTGGTGTTATAGCAGAACAGTAGAGGGCTCTGTATTACTATAAGATCTAGCTTTTCAAATGATCATAACATTCAGGGGGTCTGGCAACAGCTTTAAAACAAAAGACAAATATAAATTAGTTTCAACTTCAAGGATAAATGTCAATCTTTTAAGCATCTTTCTCTGAGTACTGTAATTCAGTTTAAATTAACTGTCCCTCTTGAATAGCAAATTGCCTGGCTACATCAAAGCATGTCTGCGTAAAACCTCAGTTCTTCAACTAACCTGATTAAAAAAAAAGTGATGGTGATCTATATAGGGTAGATATGGAAGATTATCTCTGTGAAGGGTATCTAATTCTTCAGACTTCTTCAGTTGGCATGTTAAACTGATATAATTTATAAAAGGATTTCATGTGGTCTGAAGGCCTTGCTATGCTCGTCTCCCCAGAATACTTCAGAGTTGGGATGAATTTGATTTGCTTTCTTAAAGAGAGAAGATGGCATAATAAAAAATCAAAACTTTAGCTTGTTCTGTTGCTTGAATTTTCTAATGATTCAGAAATGTGACTTTGTCCAGAGTGTTAATTACGTCTTATAGAATTTAGAAAAATGGCCATAAAAACCTATTATAATTCATATTTGCTTATGATTTTATAAGTCTTTTTGAATTGGAAGTGAAATTGTGAGTTCTGAAAGCAATGAAAGATGATGGTGTAATTATGGGGAAATTGCAGCTCTTCCCTCCTGCTCCCCATAGTGCAGTGGATTGAAAAGTCTCATCTGGCATGTGGGTGTTGTACAGAGGATACTGCTGATTTTCTTTTGCTTGCACAGCAGTGCTTCAATTCCAAGGCTTTAAGAAAGTGGCACTTCATCATACTGAGTATATAATGGGGAGAAATTGGGTATAATATTGTAAATAACCCTTGCACAGTAATGAGACTGTAAATGTCTCTGTCAGGCACTGCTAGGCCCATACCTGTTTCTAAGATTGACTTCTTTCCATAACACTGAGTCTGATACTAATACATGTAGAGTAATACATAGAAAATAAAGCACAATAAACTTAAAGTTACAGAATTCATTTTCTCCTTGTTGGATTATGAGTAGTTTTTGTATATCCTTAGGCTCCCACCAGTGGCTAACACTATATTTATAAAATATAGTGTAAACTGAGGGGATTCTCTGAATTTATATACATGATCTTTCCATCTGTTTCTATATTATGCTCACAGAACAACGGCAATAGCTGCTTCCCCACCCTTATTAATAGTACCAATTTATAACACCTGGAATATGGAGAGTTTGATTAAAAACTTACTTATATTGGTCGGATCATTGTTTCCTCACAATTGGTAACTGTTGGCAAAATTGCAGAATCCATAATAAATCTTATATTTCTTCAAATTTTGGCGAATAGGTATGGGAGGAGAACTTCAAAAAAAAATTCCCAAAAAGATAGTAGAACCCTTAGCCGTGAGTTTCTATATATATACTCAGAAATATCCAATATGCATATACACAACAATCTCTATTTCTTGGAAACTTATATTAAGTTTTAATTATTTTTAGGATACAGATTTTGCATTTTACAACTTGAAACTGAGTACTGGACCACTAATTTGTTGTAAATGCCCAACTACGTCATTGAGGAGACTTTGAAAATATTGTAAAAAGAGTTTCACGGATAACAAGTGTTCTTGACGTTTCAGCATGCCTACCACAGTTGAAACTGTCTACCGTTTACTGTTACTTGATTCTTTGTTAAGTATAAGAACAGCTTGCACAGGCAATTTCAGATTTTGTGTCTGAATTCCTGCTGTTTTCTGCGATAATACGTAGGTTGAATAAAGTCTTGAGAAAAAGCTTATTTGTACTAATGTGCAAAAAAATTAATGATTTGAATTTAATTTAGAAAATAGAAATGCTATTGGGTCTGAAAAGATGATGTTAAGAGATAAGAATGTTTTAGGACAGAGGTTTCAACAGATATATTCTGTTGATTGCCATTGCCTATTTCTATAAATTATATAAAAAAACCAATTTCCTGAAAAGGAAAGTTGACAAACCTAAAAGTAAGCTAATGCGTTCTGACATAACTTCTGTGGAACAATGTAAACTCAGGGTGTTGCCAAAAATTGAGGCTGCAAATCATTTTCCTATTTCTTGTGTAAGATTTCTACATTTTCTGGGAGGAGAATAAATTTCCCAGACACAACTGCTGTGTCATGATTGATCTGCTTCTTGTCACCAAAACTGTATATGGCCTCAGGACATTACCTAGCCTGAATTGCAACAGTATGACTGGTTTTCTTCTCTAAATTGGTAAAAGCACTTTGTAATAATCTGGGTGTGTGTTTTGACTGTTATCTTTGCACTGGTATCTTGATCCCTTTGTGCCGCTAAGCCCTTGTTCTTTCTAGGTAAGTGTAAAAGTTTATCAGATATGGGAAAGAAGAATAGCTGTTTCCTAAGGCAAAACTGAGATTGTAGTTCTGAAAAGTAATGGAAGTTTAGAGAGTATTTCTTTTTTCATGATATTGCTGGATACATCTGTCCTTTCTTTTGGCCTCTTTCTGTCAAAATATTCTGTTCTTAAGATTGCAAGCCCAATGGATGTAATCGAAAAGATTCTCAAAATGTTGTTTGCCTGAAAAGTATTCAAGGATATTATTGCAAAATTAATTAACATTAAAATATGCAAATCAGAGTTCTAAAAGAAATTAGGCATCTCATTCTTCTACTTATTCTGCTTTTATGTACATATGGAGAGACACAACACAAAATTTAGTTAAGCCATAGATTTACATGTGCTTGCATTCTGTTTCTGCAGCTTTAGATGTGGACAGAGATGCAAGAAAAACATTTATACAGGGGCTTAATTAGTTTCACAATAGGATTACAGGGTGGTACTGGATGATAGATGCTATAAACTACAGCAGATCTGTAACCTGTTGAATTTTGGTGCTCATCAGCCCTATCCAGCATTAGTAGTCTTGAATAATGGTGAAAGCTGCATTCCAACAAAATTGGAGGGATATATTTAAAGGAACCCATTCGCATCTAAATAAAAGTAATGTAGATGCTGGGGATCCTATACTCACTTTCCTTATAAAGGAAAGTGGCTGTTAATCATCAAAACATAGCATAATGAATTTAAGGTAAAACATAATCTGAGAAATAGAAAAACTAGTTAGCAAACTATGTGAGAAAAGAGGAAGCCAAGTGTAGTGGACCATCAGTTTCAGTTGAAAAAGACTTGAGAGCCACTTTGATCACCTACAAGCCTTTGAGTTAATAATAAGATGTTATTGTACTTGTTTCTATGAGCAGGGGGAAGTAGCAAGACGTTAAGGTAAATGTGTGTACCCTGTTTCCCTGAAAATAAGACCTCCCTGGATAATAAGCCCAATCAGGCTTTTGAGCGCATGCGCAAAAATAAGCCA
>JANHFT010010192.1:4041-21439 GCA_032467955.1 Pseudoxenodon macrops | reverse complement strand
CCATCATTGACACCCTCCATAAGGAGGGAAAGCCTCAAAAGGTAATTGCAAAAGAAGTTGGATGTTCCCAAAGTGCTTTATCAAACTATATATATATAGTTTTATAATTTTTATAGCTTATTGCTGAAAATGGTCCTGAATCTCTCATGTCTGCATGAATTTAACTGTTGTTTCTTTTGCAATAAAGAACCAGGTTCTTCTTCCTGCAAGACTCGCCCAGCCTGTACAGATAAGGATTACTTTTATACCCACACTACCTGTGATACAAATGGGGAGGTATGCAACCTCTAGGATTCCATACAGTAGTAGGATGTTGTTTTGGGGGGCTTTTGAAGCACAGCCCTGATGGGTCAGCATTATTCCAAATGTTTTTGTTGCAAAGTGTCATATGCATATAAATAAGGTAGAGATAAGCAAGCACTTCCTTATGGATACATTAATCAGAATGATTATCAAGACCTAAAATAGATAAGGATTGGTAAACACATAGCCAGTGTTTATTTAGCTTTAAGGAGAGTCAAAATATTTGTTACCTGTTCCACGAGTATTGAATCTGGGACTTCAAAGGGTTGGGAGGGCCACCTAAAATTCTTGGAAAAGGGGGAAATTATTAAATATATATAGAAAGGAAGAAAGAATTATTACTTGTGCGAATAGTAACCATGATGAATGATATATTTTTTAATGTAATTTATTAAATAAAATTGAACCAAATGCCATTTTGATCATGGCTCTGCCCCTTTTTTGGTTTTGCTTATAGATTTTATTTGTATTTTTGTGTATATTTGGGGAAATAGAGTATACCACAGTATACTTGTGAAAATTGTTCTCGTCTTAGCAACACTGGAAGTTATAGTTCAACAACTTCTAGAGTACTGTACGCTGTATGCATTGCATACTGTAGATGTATGATATCTTGCTTTTTGGATAATTTGGACTTCAACTCCCATTAGCCACAGTTAAAATGACCAGCAACAAGGGAGTCCTGGAATTGTGAACCAAAATATCTGGATAGCATGAAATTGTTTATACTACTGTATGGGAAGTGACAATTATAAATCTGTTTGCATATAAAGATGCTGTAACGTGTTTTATCTATGAGTGAATGACTGACTGATTGACTGAATGGATAAATGAGTGATACTTTTATCTTCACAGACACAGCTAATGTATAAATGGGCTGAGCCTAAGATCTGCAACGAGGACCTCCCCAAGGCAGTGAAATTACCTCCATCGGGTGTAAAGATGATGTGCCCCCCTTGTAATCCTGGTTTTTTTAAGACAAATGCCAGCACCTGTGAGCCTTGCCCATATGGAAAATACTCAAATGGGTCTGGTAATGCTATTCTGTTTTTTCCCTTCTGAATTAGGTAAAACTCACATAAATGAGGTTGTCTAAATGGTTTAAACTGGCACCGTGCTCTGATCACTGGGAAGCACCTCTAAAAAGCATTCCTGGATTCCATAGTGGCATAAAAGAAAATTCAGTTTTTATTGTAGGAATTTTTCTTTTCGTTTCCCCCCCCCCGTTATTCATTGTTCTTTCTAAAGGCAACAGGGCAATGAGACTATAAAGAATACTGGTGTAGAAGTAATTCCTTGGTTTACTTCGATTAACCTTCCCCAGTATGATGCTCTTAATTGTGTGCCTTCCAGTACACTATAATACAGATTTTTCTTTGATGAGCCATCCACAAAGCAGGAAAAGAAGAAAGAACCAAATGAACCAAGCTAATCTTTCTGTCAAGAATTTTAGCCATGATTTACACAGAGTATTACTGATTTATTCTTGACCTTGATATACCTGACTAATTTAGAACATGAACAATTACTCCCTGTACAACAATTCGCTGCATTAAAACAAATGAAAAAAACCAAATCATTAAAAGGTCATTATGACTGCTCTACAAGTTATATGTCTGAAAAAATGCTGCCTGCTTTCACAAAAAAATTTAAGACATTACAAAAGAATAAGCCAGAGTAAAATGGTTAATGCAGTGATTCTCAAAGTTGGCAACTTTAGGACATGTGGCCTTCAGCTACCAGAATTCCATAGCCAGCATATCTCAAATTCTGGGAGTTAAAAGTCTGCATGTCTTAAAGTTGCCAAGTTTGACAAATATCGATTTAGTGGGTGTTCTTAAAAGGACTCTTTTAAAGGCTGCTACTATCAAAGCTGTATTATATTTTACCATTGTTTCAGAAAGTGCCATTAACTGCAGCGCCAATTAAAGACTGCCATTAGCAATAGCGATTCTTTTTCTGACTGTATATGTGTTTGGTGTTTTTTTTAATTTGGTTCTCAGGTTGTACCAATTGCCCGGTTGGCACCGAGCCCGTGCTAGGCTTTGAATACAAATGGTGGAACACATTGCCAGCTAATATGGAGACTACAGTCCTCAGTGGAATCAGTTTCGAATATAAGAGAATGGCAGGTATCCTCCCAAAATGCATATTTTTACCTAATGCATTTGGATAATGTAAGGGGCCCTAGTTGAGCTATGTGTCTTTATTAGGTTGCACCATCAGACAGTTCATGAACCAACCCTAGACGTGTTATTTTACTCTTATGGGAATGGATAGGGGTTTTTTTTATAGTAATTTTATTAAAGATTACAACTACAACAAAAACTAATACAAAAAAAGAACCAGCAAGGAAAAAAGGTAGAGAAATAGAAAAGAAGCAATAAGAATATAGTAAAGAAAAAGAAAAGAAATAACAAATGACTTTCACTTCACCACAACTATAGACAATTTTAGTAACTTATCGCCTTCTCTTAAAATACAGCATATGATCTATTCTTCCTCTATCCTATCTCTTTTTTATAAATAAATCCATACAACCTCATCATTTAGGTCCCAATGTCATCAAAGTCCATTAAGGATTACCAAAGATAACTGTATTTCTATTTTAACCTTGAACAAAGAAATCAACTTCATATTCTTTCTTGAGTCACTTATGACCTTCCCTACCAGTGTCCCCATTGACATGGCTTGCAGGAAGCTGGCAGAAAAGGTCTGGCAAACAACCTGGTTGCCAAACACTCAAACACTTGTTCATGTGACTATGGAGATGCTGCCGCACCTGGAACTTTAGGAACTGGACATAAATCCCTTCATACAGTGCCTTTGTAACTTTGAATAGTCACTGAACAAGTTGGTCATAACTCAAGCATCACATGTACTAAAGAAACTCAAAAACATGACTTTCTAGAATTCTATTTGCATTGAGTTCTGAGCACCAGAAAAGCAACCATAATTAGGAGCCATATATGTTCTAGACTTGTATCAAGGTTATAAAGAACTTTTCTTGATAAGAAGATATTCTTATTAAGAGAGGTTTTATATATAAATATATAAATGACTTTGAATCTACAAGTATATACTACAAGTATAAATGAATTTAGTGACTCTTCATCAACTTTCAGGTTACAAACCATTGTCTCTTCATCTTAGATCCCATCTCTTATCTAGAAAGCCTCTTCCAGTGTGAAAACTTCCTTTTCTAAGTCATTGTCTTGGTCTGTCAGTTGTAAATTCACTTTTGATACCATCTCTATCTTGTCAGATAAATTTTGTTCAACTTTTGGACATAGTCTGTCCATAGAAGAAGACATCATTATCAACGTTGTTGATATTGTGGCTACTCTCTCCTGATCGCATTATTCAAAAGTTTCCTGTATTTTCATTGTTATGTTTTGCAGCATTTTATATTTTACAGGCTAGTAAATCTTTACTGAAAAACTTTAGTCCCTCTAGTGTCCACTTTTTGAAATTATTAAATTGCTTAACTTTATGTCTTGCGAAAACCAAAACAGAATCTATTTCTAATGAGAAGCTGTGTGTTCTTTATAATTAATTCCAAAATTGTATTGCAAAAGTTACAATATTCCAATTTTATCTGGATTCTTAATCTATTTATAGCTTTCTAAGATCAAAACTTTATTTAGTTTTTTGCTGTTTATTTCACATACTTTGAATTCTTAAGCTTATGATTAAAATTTTCTTCTGTTCAGAATTGAAGGTAGACTCATCCAATGTTTTCAAAATTGTTGTTCCAAAGGTTTCTAATCATTTAAAAGTACCGTAGTTAATGTGCAATTGGAGATAGCAGTTCTTCAGTCTCCTTGCAAAGAGCAGCCATCTGGATCATAAGTGAGCAACTTCCTGTCTTCCACTTGTTCAGAGAGATTCTGAAGAGTGGGTCTATTCACGGGCTCTTTGTTTTTCGTTGCAGTTGTCAGCTCCACTTTCTGGAGACGTCTTCAGTTCTCCATTCATCTCCTGGAAATCCCTTTAATATGCAATTCTCATCTGACCTCTACTGCATTGTTATATCTTATCATAACTTTCTATGATTTGACTTCTTCCTTCCAGATTTGTTGAGATTCCAACCTCCAGAATTCCCCAGCTAGGAGCAGCCCTGATCCCTGGAAAACTTCTCAAATTGTGATCCAAGTTCTTCTAGAGCAAACTAGTTTGAAAATGTTAGGGAGTGGAAGGGAATAAGTTCAAAGCAATAGATTCCTTGTGTTTCTGGGAAGAGAATGTACAAAATTTCACATTAAATATGATATTATATAATGGAAAGAATAATCTTACTTCAAATTGTGGTTAAGTGGTTAACTCTTGATTTTTATTTTCAGGGTGGGAAGTGGCAGGTGACTACATCTACACAGCTGCAGGAGCTTCTGACAATGATTTCATGATTTTAACATTGGTGATTCCTGGCTTCAGGTGAGGTCACTAGTCCAAATTAATCTATGTATTGGAAATGCATTAGGTAAAGCAATGTGAGCAGGAGAAATAAGTAAATGGAAAGTACAAGATTAAGATGAAGTATTAATCTAAGATGTGAGCTTAATTTCTAGATAAGCTTCAGTCAATAGTAGCTTCTGGCTAACCTTGCCTGGGCTTGGAAACTAAGCAGGACTGAATCTGGTCACAGTTTGCTACACTAAAAAATCAATAGAAAGGGTCCAAAAAAATGCAGTGGCACACCCCTGTTGTACTGTTATTAAGAAAGCTGCATAAACACATTTAATTTCTCCCAGTCAGTGTTCTGCTTGCATTACTTCACAATGATTAATAACAAAATGGCAGAAGGAGACAATAAAGGAAAAATTGAGCTGATTCTTAACATAAATTTTAAAATGTGATCTTTAAAATTGGGCAGATTTTATTGTTTTGTCACAACCAAATAAATGTGCATAGAGAATACTGACATGCTGTACACTGAAGCATACAATGCATCTATATGATTGAAGTGTGATTCCATTGGAATATCTTCTTCTGAATATATTTGAAGTGGAATGTAGATATTCTGATTACCTAGTTACTGAAGTAAACAGCAATAATTGAGATGTTTCATCTATAGCTATTTCTACAATTTATGAGTCCTGCTTATTCTTTTGCAGTCCACCACAATCAGTTATGGAAGACTCTGAAAATAAGAAGGTAGCAGAAATCACATTTGTCTTTGAAACTATCTGCAGTGTGAATTGTGAACTTTATTTTATGGTGGTAAGTTTTTATCCAACATCTAAAACCAAGAATCATTTAGGTGTATTGTTTATTCATAGATTTATACCATTTCATCTTTGATAGGGTATGAATTCTAGAACCAATTCCCCTGTAGAAACCTGGTTTGGCTCCAAGGGAAAACAATCCTATACATACGTTGTTGAGAAGAATGCTACCACGAGTTTCACGTGGGCCTTCCAGAGGACAGCATACAACGAAGCGGTAAAGACTGAGAAATCTGTTTTTTTACTAGTTCTTCAAATATCCTTATAAGGAATTCTCATCAAGAATTAGATTTATTCTTAAAAATAGAGGCCATTAAAGTTAGGACTATGCCTACCATTTCCTGCAATTGTCCTGCCTTCTCTATAACTGAATACTTTCCCTACACAAAGGCATTTATGACACTCTATGTTTTCTTCCAGGGAAGAAAATACACAAATGATGTTGCCAGATTGTACTCCATCAATGTGACCAATGTCATAGATGGTGTAGCTTCTTATTGCCGGCAGTGTGCTTTGGAAACCTCTGGCTCATCCTGTACTTCCTGCCCTCATGGGCACTACATTGACAAAACATCTGGTGGTTGTTCTCCATGTCCATCAAACACTTACCTGAAAGCTCACCAACCTTATGGCAATCAAGCTTGTATCCCTTGTGGCCCTGGCACAAAAAATAACAAGGTACTATATTGTCCTCATTACTGTTCGTAATTTCTGTACAGTGACATCTGGAGCTACATCATTATTTGAACAAAAGTGCAACAGGGGTGCAAATATTGGAGTTGACAAAGGATTGTTACTTAAAATAATGAAAGCAGTATCAGGACAATAAATTCCAATAAAATGTTAGGTTCAGATACATTGCCAGAAAGTGGCAATTTGTCAGATTCTTGACCTCTGCTCAAAACCAAGCATGATCCTTCTCTTAACACAACTCTCACAAAGTCTCTTTAGCAGAATTCACTGAGAAGAGCTGAGTTTTAAGAATGTCAGCAACTGCATTCTGTCTCCAGTCAATATGTCCCAAAGCACATTCAAGTGGAAACTTATTTACTTTCTTTCTGATTGTTGTCTATTGAATCAGGATACTTTACATGTGTCATTGCATGATTTTGCAAGAGTGCACATAAATTCAATATCTAATCAAAATTAACGTGAAAAGTCCAAGCACATTAGAGATTTTAGCTTTTCCACTCCTAGTCCTGTGAAATTTTGAGGCTCAAGGAAGATTTTTGCTATTTATTTTTTGTATCCTCCTCATGACATAATTTGTGTGAGAGAGATCAGCCCTGTGGGTCCTGGAGTGCCAAGTCCAAAGTTCAGTGCATAAAATAACAAACAAAACTTGGACTTCAGCAAAAATAACTGTTCTTCTACTACTGTTTGCTCAACAGTATTAGGAGCTTCAGAACCATATTTCCTGATTTCTTTTGGAGCTACATTTTCAGTTATACACTGTGTATACATAAAGAGCAGAATATTCTTTGAAAACGTAATCTTTCCTTTCTTCCAGCATACAGTGCTGAGCATAGCACAATCTCTCAGTTGACAATAAATTTACAGAATATTCTGAATCTGAAATGTTGATCCTGTTATTAAATCATTGTGATCTTTAAAAAAAAAACTCATATAGCTTTTGTGGGCCTAGATAGACAATGACTGTAGCTATATGAATAGCAATAATCAAACATGCTTAATTGGTTCGTCAATCAATGAACCAGTCTTTCAGAGAGAAGAATAAAATGCTATCTGTAAGAATTGCAAGTATTTTGGAAGAAAATTAGATTTAACTTCATGTTCCTCAAATCATCAAATAATTTGTATGGATTTTTGTTTTATTTAATCAGTGTAGAGTTTTCTTAAACACAAATAAAAGTATATTCTTTTACAAAGTTACTTCCTGCCAAAACTGAAATAGCACAAGAGCCGCTAAGTTCTTCCTCTCCAATGTTATGTTTTCTATAATCATCTAGGTTGTTTGGGCAAGCAAGGCTTTTCTGAGCAGAACCCTAAGGGATTCAGGAGCTGGTATTAACATCTCAGCTGGTATTAACACTCACTTGAGTGTCCTTCTACTGTTGCTGACTAAGTCAACAGTTTCTAAATTCTTCTGCTGGGGTGTGTTTCCTTTCTCTTTTTAGGTGCATTCTCTGTGTTACAATGACTGTCACTTCTCAATCAGCATGAAGGATAGGACTCTGGAGTATGACTTCTCCAGACTGGCTAACAGCACCTCCTTTTTAGGAGGACCAAGCTTTACTTCAAAAGGCCTGAAGTACTTTCATCACTTCAATATCAGTCTATGCGGAAATTATGTAAGTATGTGTGTATTTTCATGAGGCAAGTATCAATGGAAGCATTGGAGATAGTGTAGTTTGTCCATTTAGAGGTTGTTTTTCAACCTTGGCAACTTTTCAATTCCCAGAGTTACCCAGCTAACAGTGACAGCTAGGGAATTCTGGGAGTTGAAGTCCAGACATCTTAAAGGTGCCATGGTGTTGAAGTGAAACGGGGTGCAAGAGTCTTGTATTTAATTATATTATCATATCTGCACCCCCACTTCCCATACTTCAGTTTAATCTACAACGGAATGCCTCCTAGGGCAAGAGTGGTGAGCGAGGGTGACAGATAAGAAAGCATAGACAAAGGTTTGGCCATGGAGAAGGTCAGAAAGATGATATTAGCAAAAAAAATAATACCAGCATTTTTGACTGTTTCATAATAACAAATTGAAAATAAATTCTAAACCACTAATGACAAAAAAGCCTCTTTTGCAGAGAAAATTTTGAAAAGTGAATAGAATAGAAAAGAATAGAATAGAATAGCAGAGTTGGAAGGGACCTTGGAGGTCTTCTAGTCCAACCTCCTGCTTAGGCAGGAAACCATAAACCACTTCAGGCAAATGAAGTTATCTAACATCTTCTTAAAAACTTCCAGTGTTGGAGCATTCACAACTTTTGGAGGCAAGTTGTTCCACTGATTAATTGTTCTCACTGTCAGTAAATTTCTCCTTAGTTCTAATTCTAGGTTGCTTCTCTCCTTGATTAGTTTCCACCCATTGCTTCTCATCCTGCCTTCAAGTGCTTTGGAGAATAGTGGCAGAAGTACAATCTAGTTTGCATACAGATGCTTGAGAAGAAAGCTCAGAACAGTTTACAATTTTTTCAACCATTTGAGCCATTTGTCTCTCTCTCTCACACACACACCAGAGAGAGAAAGGAGAGAGAGAAAGAGAGAGTGACTCATACATTTGTTACTTACAAACTTTGCAGCATCCCCACAGTCATGTGATCAAACTTTGGGAACAACTGTTATGTATTTAAGATAGTTGCAATGTCCTGGGGTCATATGGTCACCATTTGTGACCTTCCCAGTCAGCTTCCACAAGCAAACTCAATGGGAGGAAGCTGGATTTGCTTAACGACTTCCTGATTCACCTAATAACGACAGTGATTTGCTTAACAATTGTGGCCAAAAAAAACTAAAATTGAATGTCTTGCTTAGCAATGGAAATTTTGCTCCCAGTTGTGGTCATAAATTGAGGACTACCTATAAATGTGGGATCTGTGTGTGTGTGCCTGTGTCTGCGTGTCTGTGTTTGTATAGGCCAAAATCACTTTCCAAAGGAGGACCAAGAGAAAAATAATGATTTAATTTATGTTCATTGTTTGAAATTAATTCCCTGTAAAATAGGGTACCCCATTTACAAAATTAATTAGACTCCCATCTACATATATTCAGATTTGCTTAGGGTTGTACAAAACCAGATAAGTCAGCAAAGCACCCTAATTACATATATTCGAAGCATCAGCTTTATAAAGAAGACTACAGATGGAGAGAGAACACACTGATCAATATGACCTCTGTAAAAACAGCTAGCATGGAAGCTGCTCTTTTCAAGAACTGCTATTGTTGTTATTTTCTAAAGTAACTACCTTAAACCTTATCATTCTGCTATCCAAAACAAAGGGTCAATCTTTGCACATCAATACTAACATGACTTTTCTCCATAATGTTCTCCTTTCTAAACATATAAAGTGTAACTACCGAAAAAAATATGTAGATTTGTACTGTTCCCAGTTAATCTAGAGACAAACATAGCTGGATTGCCATCTTATGTTTTAGATTTTATATTTGTTTATAGGATACGTTTTATTTTTGTTAATCTTGTGTTTATCTTGTTCAGTATTTAGTATTGGTTTTTTTTGGGGGGTTGTGTTTTTTTATGAACACTGCCCAGAGTCATATTGTTAGGGTGGCCTTATCAATCCAGTATATAAATATAATGCATATAGGGGATTCCAGGGGGAACTCGGGTACACTCCAGGGAAGAGGTCTCCAAACTTGGCAACTTTAAGCCTGGCGGACTTCAACTCTCAGAATTCAATTCAATTCAGAATTCAACTCCCAGGAGGCTGGGGAATTCTGGGAGTTGAAGTCCGCCAGGCTTAAAGTTGCCAAGGTTGGAGACCTCTCCTTCTCCAGGCGATCTGCTCCATGGTGCAGCTGAGTTCTTGATTGTTGCTCAGAATGAGTGGGTGGCTTTCCTTTACGGCAGATTGTGCCCATTCGATCTCTGCTCTCCTGTGGATTCCATCACTCTCTTTTATGGAAAAGCTGAAGAAGATGAAACATGGGAACGGATGTCTCAAGCACCGCTGGTGATTGACAAAGGGATGAACTCAATCAAACATGAGTGAGAACTACTATGAAGGCCTACCTTGTAGCAGTAAGGGCAATGAAGCAATAATATTCAGCCCAAAATTGGATGGTGGAGAAATGGACAGTGAGGGAAAGACAATTAAGAGATGGCCAATGAAAGGCATCCCAAAAGGCTGGGGATTTATCTTTTTCTAGCTAAAATGTCCTGCCATCCTTTTTTAAAAATATTTTATTATTTATATAGACAACTCAAGGCAGCAACATACATAATACTCCTTCCTCCTTGTGTTTTCACCACCACAACAACAAAAACAACCCATTGTTCTACCTTGTTTTTAGTGGTGTCTTTTGTTTTTAGGGAACCTAAGACAACCCTCATTCATACATCTAAATTGATTGCCCCTCAGTAGAGTATGTGAGCATTCAGTTCATATGCTTGTCTAGCTTGGTTGACTGAGCAGCAAATAAACCTACAAATGCATTATCATGGTCCAGAATTTGAAAGATTATATCTCTACTTTTTGAAATAAGCTGTTTTTACACAGACACAAACACACACACACACAGAGAGAGAGAGAGAGAGAGAGAGAGAGAGATGGTTTGCCTTGAGTGCAATTGGGATAAAAGATATAAAATTTATGAAGGAAGGAGAGAGGAAGAGAGAAGAGAGGAAGGAAGGAAGGAATTAGGATCCTAACAGTCTGCATTATGTAAAAGTGACTGAGAGAAGCAATAGACTTTCAAATTAAGCTTCTCCATCCCAGAGAGAAATAATGGTGCTGTTTTAGTTAGTTGTCCTTTTCATGGCACAGTTCAGAAATTAGCCCTGAGCACAAATCAGATACAGAGCAAATACGAATCAATTACGTTTTATGAGGTTAAATGGACCATAATGGAAAGTCTGCTGATAATGGCATGTATTTATTATTATTAATCTACATAAAAGTGAATGATACTGATGTAAAAATAATGTTAGCCATATTGATGTGACTTGAATTGTCAAATCCTGGTTGGAGACCAGGTCGTGCAAATCTACTTGTCCTAGTTGGTGGGAAAGAGGACAGCACAGACAAAACAAAGTATGGACAAATATATCCTATTTGTTGGACAAAATTTCTAAATGTCGATAGGAATTTGCCTTCAACAAGCTAAGGATGTTTAGAGTTGAAAGGAAATATAGGAACATCAAGTGCAAAACTAAAGTTCTTTGCTCTCCATATCACTTGCCCTATATATTGTTGTAAGCTGTTTTGAAAACCCTTTGGGCTGCAGATCATATCAGCAAATAAAATAGTGAAAATGAATATATTTTTGGTAGATAGGATCTGGTAGACAAGAGGAAATACGTCTCTAAAGAAACTTACAATTTACACAGGTAAGTTCTTCCTAATAATATGTATCCTTCTCTTCTGAAATGTCTATGAAAAGTAGTGCAAAAGTAAGACATTTGTTTGCTCTTCAGACAGGGGTGAGTTCCGGATATTTTCGCTGCTGGTTCACTCAGGGTCGCGCTGCATGGGCGTGCGCATGAAACACGTGCACACACACACACACAGAGCGCGTGCGCAGAAGCAAAATCCAAGATGGCAGTGCCCACGGAGACACCGACAGGACCAGCTCTGTAACGTCATCACCAAGTTACTACCGGTTCTATAAAACCAGATGGAACCAGTAGGAACCCACCTCTGTGTCTTCAGATTAAGATTGTTTCAATGAATGAATGCCTTACATTCATGTTACTTTTTAATATCAATATTTTAGCATTAAATATCATTAAGAATTCATGTAAGCTATAGCCGTCTTATTTTGAAATCAGGTTTCACTTACTAATCTGACATGATGCAACTCACCTAATTTCACAAATGGCTTCTTTACTTAACATTAAACTGCCAGTACAATGGGCCATTTGAATAATCAAATAACTTTACATGGTACTATGTTCTCCTATACAAAGATCTGAATCTATTAAGCCTTTGATCCTAATACTCTCTCAAAGTACACTGCTGGGTCTCTGATATTTTTCTGTCTTCTTTATCTTTCATGATGTAATTTCCAGCTTCATGTCAGAAGCTTTGGCTTCGGGATTGCTAGCTCCTGGCAAAAAGCTGTTTGTCTCCTTTCATCTTGTCACTGGATTGCCCTCCTATGTTGGCATCTGCCCTGGGCAAGTTTTGCAAGATTCAAAACAATCCTATACTTCTAACAGCATTGGCATTATCACATAAAGTAGGGCTGGCATAAAATTCAAAATATCCTATACAAGTGTCTCTCTGCCTTAGGGATGGTCATTAGTTTTAGTTTTGGATGCTCGTTAAATTATTTCTTCCTTTGGAAAAATCAAAGCATGAATACAAAACAATTGTTCTGTGGATCTGAGTGACTTCTAGCCATAACCTGGATTAGCCCACAATCCTTGTGTATAAATTCCAGGTCTTTGTTAAGGATGGAAGGGGGGAGTCTGGGTTTGCTACCTAAAGCTCTCAAATTAAAGTAAGAATATCAATCCAACCCAAAAAATGGTACTTTTTGTTTGTATCTCTCCATGCATTCAGTGAATGCAGAGAGGTCAGATGGATGTGGCCAGATGGTAGGTTCTCCCACCATGTTCAGTGAATCCTCTGGGAGAACAAGTGAAAAAGAGTTTGTCTACCTCTGTTCTTCATGTTTGTGTTTGAATTTCTGTCTCTTTATCAAAGAGTAGCAAAACGTAGCTGTTGGGGGCATTTTACTAATCTACACTGACACATCCGTGTGTCCTTTTTGTACAAAGGCAGACTTAATCGGGAGTTAAACGTAGGAAACCATTTCTCCATTATATATGTGAAGAGAGTCTAAAAAAAAGTTTAAAAATCAGAGCTGAACTCTGAACCGCGATCTGTCATGACTAGTTCTGATAGCATGTCACTAAGATTGCAGTTTTCTTGGGAAGGTTTTTCATAGAGATTTGCCATGGTCTCCTTCCCAGCTGAGAGAAAATGATTATCCCGAGGTCACCCAGCTGACTTTATGCCTAACATGGGACTAGAACCCATGGCTTCCTGGTTTCTAAACCATTACGTTAAACTGGCTCTCACCTGAATTTATAACTTTTATTACTCCATACTTTATTTTAACCATGCTTAAACATATAACGTTTGTTTTTGGTTTTTTTACACAGTGAGCTAAACCATAAATACTGGTTTATATGTCAAGCTAGAACCCAGCAGGTTACATTAAGTTATTGGGTATTGTACAGCACAATACTATGTCAGGGCAAAGCCTGATTGTGACTATATCAGGGAAAGCCTACGTTAGCGCAAACCCCCAATTCTCCTCTTTTTATGAAAATGGACCTGCCTTCCCTGATACCTATGTGATCAAACACATACTTTCATACTCAAGCTATTTCTATTGGGCACAGGGAAGCAAGAACAACACATGTAAATGCTCAAAGCAATTTCCTTATTGCTCTTTGTCAATTGACAGCATCTTGCCAGACTAAAGCACATTCTGCATAACTATCTGATAAATGCTCAAAAGAAATTAGGGAGGATCCCTTCTGCACGCTTCCTGCTTAGCAATGGCTCAAGGGTGGTGTTTGCCTTTACTCTGCCCTCCCATAACTCAACGCCAGATTCCACCACAAGATCTTTTTTTGAATTTAGAATTATTAAAATATATATTTGTAAGTAGTACATTTCTCTGCTTTTAACAGCCAGCCTGGGAAGTTGTGCTTGGTTAGATGTGTGTTTATATGAGATAGGGAGACTTTTGTCCTCAAAGTGAACAAAAAAATTGTCGAAAAATAAATGACTAAAGCTGCATTGTACACAGAGTTTCTAAGGGGGAAAAAAAACTAATCTAATGCAACAGACTTTCACTTCTAAATAAACATGTCAATCCACCATAAAAATCCTGATAATTCTGGATGTGAAATAAATCTGGGGGAGTACAATGAGAGATTTATTTAAGATTGGCATAAAGGATTAATGAGATACTAACAATAGTTGAATCTGTGGAGTAGAGGACTGTGTCTGTCTTTGAAAAGGCACTTTGTGATACACCTTGGCCCAAGTACAATATTCCTCTTCAAGGCGTGAGGCACTCTATAGATTTAGCATGGTAGTCCAGTGGTTTTTCCAGGTCGTCTATATGCACAGGCACAGATACAGACAACCCTTCTTCTGAATCTTCTGGGGAGCCAGGCTGGGCCTGCACGAAAACTTAGTGAAGATAATCTAGGAAAGCTTTGAAGCAGACATGCCAATCCCAGCAGGGGATACATACAGCCACCTTAACTCATGCCAACCCACACTGTGAAGCTCTGTTTTGCATAGTCCTCATATTTCAGAATATGGGCAAGCCATCAAACAACTCCAAAGCTTCTGGCCTCTGAATCTGGTAAGAAGAAAAGAGACTTGCTAGGAAAGAATCTCCTCTACGTCTTGCCCCTTCTTGGTTTGGATCTGTTCTGAAATATATGGTTTGGTTTTATAAAAATTGGGTGCCAAATTTGGAGGAAATGGAATCTTACCACACTTGCATTTCTGCACGCAGCTGTCCCTTAGCCTTGTCCAAATCATGCTTTATCTAATCTTAGTTAGATGACCTGTCACTGTGTGCGTTGCTGATCTCTACAGAGGAAGTTATGTACACAATTCTTTCAGCAATGCACAATAGGTGCTAGGCCAAGGAAGGGAATTTGGAATTTGAGAGCATGGCACGGTCAGTCTCAGAAAGGACTTTAGAGGGATAGCCTGTTCATAAAATGATGATCCCGCTTGGCATGACCAGGACCAGTCACAAAATACTCATTTATTAGAAAGCAAATTGCTAACATTGATCTCTGGAAGTTGTCAAATAACCCATCTTGCTTTTGTGTAACAGAATAATGGAAGCAACCTTGGAGGTCTTCTGGTCCAACCCTCTGCTCAAGCAGGAAATGTCCAATCTGTTCTTAAAAGACTCCAGTGTTGGAGCTCCCACAGCTTCTGGAGGCAACTCATTCCACTAATTAACTGTTCTAACTGTCAGGAAATTCCACCCTAGTTCTAGGTTGGTTCTCTCCTTGATTAGTTTCCGTCCATTGTTTCTTGTCCTGCCTTTTGGCGCTTTGGAAAATAGGCCCAACCCCCTCTTCTTTGTGGCAGCCCCTCAGATATCGGTACACTATTATCATATCACTCCTAGTCCTTCTTTTTACTAGACTAGCAATACCCAAGTCCTGCGACCCGTTTTTCATACGTTTTTGTATTTGTTTTTGTAAATATCTTTTTGTATGTTCATATGTCCTTAGTTGTATTGTTTTCTGGTCTGGTAGTCATATTTCATCTCCACTTTTTACTCATTAAAATATAGAAACTAGTGAAGAGGAGATTCTTACTTTGGTTAACTCATGTAGATAGGTAGTTATAACTTGAAATTCTTAATAAAGCTTACTTTGGAAAGAAAGATCAGGTGCTGCCAGCTGACATCTCAATATCAGGGGTGGGTTCTAAATTTACGTTGCCGGCGGTTCGCTGCCTACCGCACCGTGTGGGCGCGCCTCGCGCGCATGCACAGTAAAAAAAAAGCCCCCAAAATACATTTTAAAAGGCCGAAAACAAGGTGGCGACGCATGCTCACTGCCGGAAATTCGCAGAAGAAAATAAAATCCGGGGAAAAAATCCCAAAAAAAGGCCAAAAGCAAGATGGCAACGCATGCGCAGTGCCAGAAACTCGGTTTCTGCACATGCGCAGAAGAAGAAAAAATCCCAAAAAAAGACGTTGCCACCCACGGAGCAACAGAACTGGCTCCGTGACGTCACCAGCGGCCTACTACCTACTTGGTAGAACCAGTCCGAACTGGTAGGAACCCACCTCTGTATCACTTCCCCCCCCTATGTGCATAGGGAAACCAGACCTATTTAACACAAAGAAAACAAGAATACTTTTGGGAATGATAGTTCTCACAAGATCAGAAGAAAAAGACTGAAACCAGATTAATCCAGAGGTGGGTTTTGAATCTTCTTAGTGCCGGTTTGTTCAGGGTCGCGCCTTGAGTACGTGCATGCAGCAGTAAAAAACTAGCTTCTGCGCATGCGCAATAGCAAAAAAAAAAGCAAAATCCAAGATGGCAGCACCAACGGAGACACCAACAGAACCGGCTCCGTGACGTCATCACGGAGTTACTACCGGTAAGAACTCACCTCTGGATTAGTTGATTACCAAAACAAATGACAAATAGAAGTGGATTAGTGTTAGACTTCAATTCCACTACATTGCTCAAGCAGAGGAAAATACAAAAGAGTTTAAACTTTTATTGTACTATAAAATAGGGCTTGTGTTTGACACTTAGCAGTTGTTAGAATTCTTTCATGATGCTTTTTATTAGCCTTTCTGTGATCATCTATTTCTCAGAAACTCTTGTGTCCTTGAATGTTTGTTATTCCTGTTTGTAAACTGGCTTGTTGGGAGAAGTCTGACAACTTTTTTCCCCCTAAATATTGTATTTTGCCCCTGTACTTGGTCACTATTTGATATTTCACGTTGTTAGCATTTCCAAAACAGTTCATTTATTTAATACATGGCTGCTTATTTGGTAAAACTCAAGTTACAGAAAGACCTTTCCTGCCTCTCTAAATATTTCAGCTCATTCCTATGTGCACCTAATGCGATCAGCAGTGAATAACAAAATCCTTTCACACATCAATTTTAATTACTCTGATTCCCTTTCCAGTTATATTTTTTTATTGATTTAGCTTGTGATGATATAGCTAAATGACTACAATGCTAACGCAAAGTAGTAGCTTGGCTGTCTAAGATTGCTAGTCCTAGTTTGGTTTATACTCGGGTGCTTTCCAAGCTGCGCCACAAGGGGCGAGCTAGATCCACACCAGAAAGAAAGATGAACGGCTTTTCTGCAGTGTCATCGGACGTCTCCCTCCACCAAAGCCACCTCAAAATGCATGTTGCAGCAGGGAAAGGCCAGCACCAATCGGATTCTAATTGTCCGCACGAAGCAGCGGTTTGTCTCCTCACCGAAGTTGTACCTATTTATCTACTCGCATATAGCATGCTTTAAAACTGCCAGGTAGGCAGTGACAGGAGCTCACCCGCCCTGTAGTGATAGGACTCAAACTGCCAGAGCAAACACCATCTCCAGCTTCATTAAACCACTGAACTATTACTCTTCTTTCTGGTGAGATTAGTAAAAACAGAGATGGCCGGCTCTAATTACTTAGGAAGCGAGG